>CAEGAE010021289.1:0-96589 GCA_903067095.1 Girardinus metallicus | reverse complement strand
GATAGATAGATAGATAGATAGATAGATAGATAGATAGATAGATAGATAGATAGATAGATAGATAGATAGATAGATATCTATCTACCTAAGCCGAAACAAGATAAAACAAATTATTGGTAATTATTTTCAGCCCATTTTTATTTAGGGACCAATACAAATGTGTTAAAAATGAGCGGTGTTAATGCAGATATGCTGCGCATCCCTAAATGCATCTGCAGGCCTGGAATAGTAACGACAGTGTTTGGGATGAAGACATTTCCAGAAGTAATACTGCATTTATGGAGATCCTTTAAGAAACAACAACGCATGGAAAGTCGTTTTTATGTGGAGGATGTTAGGAAGTTACTTTGTTGGAGCTCTCCTTTCCACACACACACACGCACCCACGCAAACATAAACCATATGCAAACACATATACACAGATACTATCTGGAAACAAAGTATGGACACAATTTTGCTCTTATTCCTCAACACATACACACCCTGAAAGTCGGTCCTGTTGCATACACATTGACTCAGATGTAAACACAGATGAAACAGGAGACACTGGTGATTCAATCAACAGAAAGAAACACACATTTCCAGAGGCCCTCAGTCGCAGGCCTGTCCTTGTTTTGTCTGCAGTGTAGCTAAGTAGAATTTGCTCTAAAATAACTTCAAAGGATCCAAGGGAGGGGCCACAGCGAGGAGTATGGGTAATTAGGAAAACGAGAGAGATGGAAGAGAGCGGGAGAGGGTGAATGAAAGGGAGAAGGATCCTCTCAGCCACAATGGATGAAGAGGAGGACGGGTTGTAGAGGAACAACGAAGGGGGAAAAAACTGGGAGCACTTCATGCCAACACTTGAACACACACATCCAGATTAGGGGTGTGATAGCGCGCTATGGGATGGGAAGTTTTTGGCAGTGGAATCTAGTCCCTGTTGTAAACATGAAGCCAGATCACAAGATGTAGCCACACACACTTAGATACAAAGAGAAAGTTGTAGAAGAAAATGTAGACAAGCACAGCAGCAGACCAAAAAATACCAAATCCTCTCCTTTGCCTTAAACACCCCTACCCTCACACACACACGCACAAACATGAGGCATAAAGTGGTCCTAATGGCAGTAGTGCGACAGCGGTGCGTTTTTAGCCAACCCACCGAGCCATCGCAGGAGCCCTCGCCACCAGCTAATGCACTGCTATTTATAGCCAGTAAACACCAGACATGTGGAGATTGTCCCTTATCACCACCTGTACAAACAGTGCCAGATTATGACAAACACATTAGACTAAGCGACCTTGTAAAATATAAATTACATCCCCGTAGAATTCCACCATGGAGAACAAAAAAAGAAACTGTTTAGCTGAAAAAAAAAAGAAAAACTTCAGCCAGTGTCTCGATAAACAATGACATGAAACTGAAGAAAATGGAGAAGTGAAGCTGAAAAGGGAGAGCTCGGAGAGATCAGAGTGTGTGACTGTATGTGTGTGTGAGGAGGTAGAAACTCTTTAAGGAAAGGGGTAAGAGTGCCCTCTGTTGACAAACTCCAGCATCGCATTTTGATAGTACTCAAAGGAGCTAAGAAGCAAAGTGTTTATTTACTGTTTAGTCTGCAAGCTGCTGCGAAAAAATGCAACTACACTGGGACCTAAATACAGACTTAGTAGGACTTTGTGTATGTGTGGGATCACACTCCTGCTCGGACTTGCATTTGTTGTGTTTCCGAGTGTTTCGTAAGCCTCTAAGGACTGCAGCACCATCAGTCATTCTGCTGATCTTTGAATCCCTGCTGAGCTGCAGCTGCCCTGCGTGACATGTGCTGGTTGAGCCCCAAAGCCTCTTCTCTTACACACACGAGATCTACGTTTGCAACCATGAATCCACTTTCCATCAGCAACTGTGTCAGTGTGTGTTGACTTGTCTAGGCTGCATCCAGCAGTTTGCTCTTGGGATCTGAAGAGATCGTCGTGGCTGTTTGATTGATGACATCAGCTGCCGATGAATCCAAAGCGCTTTGAAGCCCATAATCACCCAGACAAACGCGTGTTCTTTTGTTTCATCCTTTGACGTTTTGTAGGAATTTTCTGGATAACTGTAATAATATGCCTGGGAAGAAAGCAACACAGCACCACATATTCCAAAACACACATTTTAAAGGTGAAACACAAAGATTTCATTGGTCAGTGCTTTGCATAGGTACTGATATACCGTGATCAGAGAGAATTCATGAAAATAGTTAAAGTTGCTGGATTGTTTCAAGAAAGTCTTAATGAAATTTGTGAATCTTGCTGGAGGAGTTTTCTAGGAAATTATGGAAATTATCGAAACGTAAGCATATGTTCGCCACAGTTCCTTCATGTTTAACCATCACACCAATGTTTGGTGATGCATGCAGCACTCGGGAGTGTTTGTAGAACAAGCCCTTAGTGCAAAAACAGCTGCAGGTCTTTAGATTAATGTCTCTCGCACGGCAAGGGACTACACTTTATGGCCGTTCCTTCTTGCAAAATACTTAAAGCTCAGTGAGACTGGATGAAAACCAACTTTCCAGTCTACCAATATGATCTGAGTTGGTTGTAGGTGCTTACTTTGACTGGGCCATTCTAACAAATGAATGTCCTTCAATCTGAACCATTCCAATGCTGCTCTGGCTCTGGCTGTATGCTTAGGGCTGTTATCTTTCTGAAAGAACCTCCAGTCCAGCCTCAAGTCTTTTACAGCTTCTAACAAGTTTTCTTCCAGGGTTTTTCTAAATTAAGCTCCATTCATCCTTCCCTCTACTCTGACCAGCTGCCCTGTTTCTGCTGAGGAAGAGCATCCTCACACCATCATGCTGTAACCAGCACATGATGGTGTTTTCAGGGTGACGCCTCCACACGTAGCCTTTGGCCAGAAAGTGCGATAATTTAACAATTCAATGTGAAAGTAACAAGTTTTTCCTTGTATTTAAAGGGAGAGTTCAAGATTTTTAAGTGAGGTTCTGGTGAAAGTTTGTAAACCCTCAGGAGTTCGTTCTTCTGGTGCCTTCATGTAGGAAGAATCCAGATTATCTGGTTCTCGATGCTGAAACTTACAGCTAGACTGAAAGGAGTTTAAACCAAAGCAGACTTCAGTATAAAGTTTTGATTAAAACTTTATACTGTTTTAATCAAACCACTTGTTATTGATCCTTAAATCTCAATTGGGTTTATATTGTGTTGCACAGGAAATGGAAGAAGGGGGTGATGTGCCACCAATGTCAAACATACACTGAAAATGTAACATGTTAAACGTTTCCGGTCAGAATAAAATATTATAAAATATCACATAAACAGCTGCGGCATTATTGAGTTTTCTATTACAGGTGAGATAGTTGCTAGAATGAAAATATCTTGATGTTGAGGTCAGAGTGTATGCATGTGTTTACTCTTTTCAAGTTTTTTTTTTTGTTGTTGTATAAACTCTGACAAAATAAAGTTTATGAACAAGGAAACCGAAGCAGAGCTGAGTCCACAGTTATGATTTACACTAATTATGGATGATGGGAGCAAGACTTAGAGGATCTAGTCGGGCTTTTCACTGCGTCTGTTTTCTCTTTGCTAATTGATTCTTTTGCTGTGAAGGAGGAAAATGCTCTTTTCCAGGCATCACCTGCACAAACAAACAGACAGGTGGCGTCATCTGGGTGACAAGCTGACAGAGAGACGCTGAGTCTGGCTCCGAAGGGTTCTGGGGGCGTCTGCTGTCATATTTGGAGGCACACGCATACACAGCCACACACCTGTTACGCAAGCACTGCAGCCTCCCACCCTACAATGTGACATTTTTTACTCTGCTAACTGAGGCGTCTTTGATGACTGACTCTGACGTCTGACAGGACGAAAGAAACCGCAGTGATTCACACCTCGTGTTGGGATTCTCCTCTTGCTCTGAGCCACCTGGCTCTTCCTTTATTTCTGTAGACTTTGACAGAGAAACAACGGAGCTGATAATCACTCAGAGTTTGTTGTGCATGTACACTGGACCGCAGCTTGTCTTCTCCAAACCATCCAAATGTCACTTTTCCACCTTATACTCTGCCTGAGTCCCTGTCCCTCAGCTTCCCTCATCCCAACTATCAAAGCTTGCACTGTTTACTTTCCTCAGTCTTCTCCCTTCCATCTCTTTGTCAATTTCTCTTTTTTCTCTCTCACTCTCTCTTCCTTTTTTCTATTCTCTCCCTCTTGCTTCGTCTCTTTGATGTTAGCGCAGCACTGACAGACGCACAGCAGACTCAACTCCCCTTGAATGTAAATAAGCTTCCCGGATTCCTCTCATGCTGACCGGAATCTCAGAAATGAGGTGCAGACGTGGGAATGCAGACGTGGGAATGCTTCCGCGTTGAGCGGACGTACATGTTTGTGTTTACAACAAACGCACTCAATGTCAAGCAAGGCGTCGGTGTTTCTGCTTAATTGAGAAATGTCTGAATATTATGAAGTAGTAATGTGGAGAAATGTCTTATCTTCAAGTGAGAAAACTGAAGAGACAGAAAATAAAAAGCACTATTTGCATTACAGACATTTGCTTCTTGTTGAATGGACCCAAACATGGATTTCTGAATTGGGCAGCAGGGCTGAGGATGCAGGTTGACTCCATGATGAGCTTCCCAGCTCCTCTCTGCCAACGTCAAACAGCTTTTGGTGGAGGCAGTGTGATGGTTTGAAGATGTCACCTCTGGAGGTGATTTCAATGCAGCGAGTTTTTAAGAATAGATTCTGCACCTCTGCAAGCCCATAGGTCCACTCCCAGGGGTCAAACTCCAAGATGTCAGCTCTCTCTCCCCACAGAGCAGCTTTTATCAGAAACTAAATTCAGAATTTAGGGGTGGAGAGGAGGCAATGGTCAGCCTACCGTTATGCATTCAATCCACACGAAGCCTACTACTAGCTCTGCTAATAGCTAAATCAAGAATCTAAAATATAATTGTTTTTGCTTTAAAATGTTGTTTTGTAATGATACTTCATTATCATATGAACACTAATAAATAATTAGTGTTCATATGATAATGAATACTGTTCTTATACCTTACTTTATTCATTAAGTTAGAACATGTATTGTGATAAAATTCATCTGTCAGATTACAAACATCTGTAGAAAAGAACAACGTTTAAGCAGGTACTAAACATACTTTTCATTAAGACTACGCTTCAGTACATTAAATTTTAATCTTAATTGTGTTTTCATTAGCCATGAGCAGAAAATCATTATTAAAAACCCTTCAAAGCATCAGTCTGCATGTAATTCATCTTTATTATGTGTTTTACTTAGTGAATTGAGTTTGTGGAATACATGAACTTTTCAGTAAAGACCTCAGTTATCGAACATGACTCCAGTTCTGACAGAGAAATCATAATGTAAGCAGTTTTGTGGTCTGGAGCTGCAGAAATCTGTTTCTGCTGTGGAATTGTGCAGCTTTAATGTGTACCTCTCCCTGTTGTTTTCCTGGCATCACTGACAAAAACCTGAATATGTCAGACTGCCTGAATGTCTTGTAAGAAACATAAAAAAGTTCTTTTTTGTCAAAGCAAAGCATTAATCCTTATTCCTTAAAATTTATGCTAACATAAGTTTTATTTTCCATCTTCATACCGGCAAACACGTTTCCACTCATGAAATATTTATTTTTTTAAAGCTTGCACTTTAGTATCAGGCATGTATTTATTATAGTATAAATCTGATTACATCTCCTTTCCTCCCTTAGTGTCATCCCAACTATCTGGATCCGTATGTTTTCTTTACCTGCAGCCTTGATACAAATGCTGACATCTGTAGTATCCATATTTATTTCTGTAAGCACAGCTAGCAAATTTACACATCGCTTCTTCTTCTGCGTGTTTCAGGGTAGGGAATGGTTTACTCTGGAGTCTGATGGCGCTGAATTCAAAAAGTGAAAAATCATCCTCAAAAATTAGAACTCAGCAAGGAAAACAAAACTGAGCATCAAAACTTGGGAGTGTGAACGTACCTCAAGGTACAATCCTCACTGCTGGTGCTCTAGTACAATATTTGTTTACAAATGATGTGAGTTGAAATGCTGTAATGGCTTCTTCAATACTTCTGTAGGTATTCTCAGGCAGCCCTTATTGGTGGTTATTAACCACCACAGGGCAACTCAAAAGTTACTGCCTTTATTTCTTCAAAATGAAAATGTAAAATCTAGATAGAAGTTGTCAACCTTGAAGCTCCTGCCTTCAAATCCTTGTCTTTCCCCAACAGTCCCTGCAAGCCTACATGTTCTCCCTCAGCTATTTTCTTGTAGGTTTTCTGTCAGTGAGTCCTGCCACCTCCTGTATTCATATTGCAACAATGTTACTGTGTCCGAATAATGTCAGGCACACTGGACTCATTATATTTAATATGATTACATTTGAAAATACACAAACAGTCAACCCTTGACAATCAGGCAGGCTCACTCGAAACAATTCGAGCGTTTATTTTTTTTCCAAAGCAGTGTTGGTGGATTTGACGTTTTCCACATGTGCCTGCCTGGAACACTGTTCCCAGCACTGTGAAAGGTGGAAAAACTTTGGATCACACCATGCATAGTAGCTGCTTCCAACTTTTCCTCCCCAGGCCTCTTCTCAGGAGACTGGAGCAAATCTCCACTCCCCCAAACACACACACACACTTAAGACATAATGAAGGAGAAATCACTGCACATTTGTCTTGTTTGACGTCCAGCAGTGACTTAGTGCGCCATTCAGTGTTTAGGTGTGACCGCATCACCATGACACCAATTCAGATCTTTATTTATTTTTTTTTATTTCTTCTCCTTTCTTTACCTCCTGCCCTCCTCTCACTTCATCCCTCACTTCAGCATGTCATAACTCCTACACTGTTATGCGGCAAACTCTGAAAAAAAAAAATTCTTCGCTATTATCAGAGTGCCTGTTTCCTCTCATTTCCACACAAATGGCTTGTCGGCCAGTGGCGCAGTGCCGCGGCTAATGCCAGTGTTTGTAATTTTTTCCAGGTGGGTGATTTATGTGTGGCAATGAGCCCCCAAAGCGCCACCAAGCCGCTGTCGCCTCCTTTCTGCCAGGCTTGGCCTCCGCTGGGAAATAAATCCTCCACAGACTTTGAGTCCGACGCCAGCAAACAAACTTTTACTCCACTTTTGTTCTTTTCACCACAAATAGAAATGATGTTTTCCACTTTTACTTGAGCAATCGGTTTATTTCAGTTCGGTTATTTCATTTTAGTAAAGATAACTGAATAAGGAAAAAAATCAGTTCATACAACAGTTGACTGTCTATTAAATTTGGTAGCTGGGACAAAGATTTATTCCAGAATTAAACGGTGTTGGATGATGCTTCATGGCACTAACCCTATTAAATGTTTATGAGTTGATATTCAAAACCTTTTTTCTCTATTTGACATTTTATTAACCCATAAACTGAAAATAAAAATAATTATTTAAAAACCTTGAAATACTAACATTAAAGATGACAAACTTTATGCTCTTCATGCACAAAAAACTAGTTTTTTGTGTATTATAGGGATGAAGGGGAAGTTAATTGTCTCAGAAAGTCATTTATGACTCTTCTGCAATGAGAAAGTGACAAAAAAAAAACAGCTCAGTACTTTTAATGTGTATTTTATGAGTAACACATAATATAAGAGTATATTTATTAATATGGAAAAGACTTCAAGATTACTTGTTGGCCACCCTGGCAAATGTCAGAGTTTAAAGGTCAACTCCCTTGTCATAAAGCAATTTTAGAACAATGTTAATTTTTCCATCCATTCCATCACGACTATGCACGACTTTGTGTTGATCTGTTTGTGCGGCTCGTGTGACTTGAGATTGCCCCTCGGGGATAAGTAAAGTAATTTGAATTGAATTTGTCATTTAAAATTCCAATAAAATATATTGAAGTTGTAAAAGGTGTGAAAAGGTTCATATGGTAGGAGTAGTTTTGTGAGGCACTAAAACTGGGCATGATGATATCACCGTAGTAACCGGCATCCTGTTTGCACCTGTTCTCCAATGACGTCTGAAGATAGACGCCGGCCCCTTTTGTGACCCCTTAAGGATTAAGTGGGTATCGGAACTGGACTGATAGACACACTAGTGCTTCACTGGATCCCTCTGGTTTTAAAGAGTCAGCTCAGTACTCAGTGGTAACAGTTCTAGTCAACTTCCTGTTTTAATACACACGAGTGTAACCACACTCTTGAAAGAAAGCCCAGGGGTTGAGTGTGATTTGGCTTTTGTTTGCATAGCGTAAGTGTACTCTGCAGAGTTGCACTGTAGGTTTATGAACTGGCACTTAAACATCTGTCTCCAGCTGGCACACACGTGTGCAAATACTAGCTAACCAGCTTGTATAGTGACACACATTTCTGTGCATTCTTGCTCACACTAGCCAATCATAAAAAGCTGCAACACAATCAATGCATTATGCATTTAGGCATAATAAATTGATTTGGCAAGGTGCATTGCTGCGTAGAGGCTTTTTAAAAATAACAGTGAGCTAAGATAAAGCTTAGAAATATGTTGCAACAGTACAAAAGAGTGGTTTTTTTTTCATAATGTAAAAATTAGGACAGAATGAAGACAGCAAAAACAAAAAGAAAGATAAAGAATTAAAAGGATTATTTGGATTATAATACAACAAAATAATAGATGAGAGTGTTTGCGTGTGTTTGCATTTCTCTCTGTGGGACCAGATGAAGTATTCCTCAGAGTCCGTGGCAATCGACCAAAGCAGCACAGCTCCAATGATGGATACCACTGCACTAATCGCTCTTCCAATGCCTTCTGTTTCTCTCACACATACTTTGCTTCACTCTCACTCATTCATTTATCTGCCTTCTTCTTTATTTCATCCCTTACTTTGTCCTCCCTCCTTCCAGATGCTGCAGCACCCAAACAGAAACAAATCACAGGTTTAATGAAATTGAACTGGTAGAGAAGCAAATCAGAGGGCAGCTTGCTTCCCGTCTCCTGGCAGCTGTGGCGTCAGTGGCTCACCTCAGTCACCTTACTGACTTGTCAGGCCCCTGATGATCTACATGAACAGCATTGCACTTTTGGCATCTAAAAAAACTGCATCCAGGAGAACAGCTTGCAGACGTTGTCCTTAAGGGAGAATAAATCACTGAGCCACGGGCTTTCAAATTGGAGTTGGGGGACCAGTGGGGTCCTTGAGTAGAGCTCAACAAACTTTACAGTGAGTGAATGAAAATAACTGGAATTAAAGAATTTTGAAAAAGTTACTTTTACTCTGATTTTTAGCAAACGGTTAATCTTGGAGCCGAGAACAAGAAGACAGAAATTTCAGGTTGTGCATTAAAATATGCATACATGTTTTTTTAGACCGATTTTTCTTGAAAATTGCCTCTGATGATAATTAGCTATTTTGACCATTTGTTGTGTGTTAAAAAGTTACAATTTTATAAAACATGCATTACATTTTTTTTTCTTTAGAGCCTTTTGAATATAAGTGAAATGCAGTGGATCCCCACGTACTGGCCTATCGGTGATCACAAATTGACTCATTTGCAGATTATTGATTTCTTTTCTTCTTTGGTTGATTACTGGCTGAGAAAGACATCTGAAGAGGATGAGAGCCTACCGAAACTGATTTGTCAAGAAGCATTCTTAATTTATGTCACTATCGTAAAACAGTTAAGATGCAACCATGTATTTTTTATATTGAAGTGTTTTAGTTTTACCAGAGGGCTTACATAGCTCAGTGTTTATTTCAAAGTAGGCCCACTTCTGTTCGTTGTATTCTGTTTTAGATTGGGGTAAAATAAAGAAAGGTTCAAACTTTTAAAAGTTTATAAGATATGCTATAGTTTCAGTTTCTTTAATGGAGAATGGCGCAGAAATGGCTCTTGGGATTATAAAGGTTGCAGTGCCATGGGCAAAACGATGGCTTATGACTAAATGGAGTTTACATGTCGTCTGAATATTAAAATCAGATCTATTGCTTTTGATAATCTTAACTAAAGATGATGTAATAAACAGCAATATTTTCTCATATTTCTCACAAATCATTTGTATCTTTCTGATCCCTGTCATTGTTTCCTTTTTCTACTGAACAAACAAAATTCTGGCACGCAAACAATTTAAAAATGGTCTCTGCTTCTTCGACACTTTTGCGACCAATCATTCTGTAACTAACTTCACATTTTCAATATTCCAGACAAGGAGTATTGTGGCAAACCTCTGCCTCCTATTAAGTGTAAAATTGGCACATACTCTGTCTGCGTCTGAAGAAAGTTGAATTAAACTTTTAGTTCCAAAAGAGCTTGAAACATTTTGGAGAATCTTTTCCACTGGTGTGCAGAAGGCAACAGACTGTACTTACGCCAGGATGTTTTTGCAATCAGTCGGTTTCATAAGTGTTTCCTTGCTGCACAAAGGCCCATAGTTCCTGCTGGACCCCTGGGTGTGGACTGGACATGCATGCTGACAGCAGAAATATGAGGGAGGTGGGAAGAGCAGGGACTGACAGCGGGTGGGGTGGCAGTGGACTCCCTTCTGATACCCCGCTTTGTTTTGGACCCACTCGAAAGCTCTCGCTAGAACAAATATACACTTCTCAGAGTGTCTTGCTTTTTAAGACACCTTCCCCCTTCCTCTTTCTTGTTTTCTTCCCTCTTCCTCATCCCTCAGTCCTGAAACCCCCACAGTGAGCCTGTCACAAGTGCTGTTTTGATTCCACTTTTTTCGGGCTCCTCTGTTTGTTTTTCAAAATAAAAGGCTTATTGAGTACCGCGGTGAGCGTATATGTGAGGATGATTGTTTCTGTGCTCGTTGATACTTTAATGACCTGAGTTCCACTCTGACCAGCTGTCTCCACTCTGCATCAGCATTTAATCTGCACAAAGGGAACAAGACCACCCCCAGCGGGCTGCACCACACTCGCGCATGCACACACACTCACCAGGTAATTACGAACCAAGGGACAGAAGAGAAGAGTCATCCTTTCCTCTCTCCCACCCACCTCCTCCCCATCTTTACCTCTCCAAGTCAATTCCCAAGGTTGAATAGAGAACCAATATATGTGCGCTAGCGGGGCAGAGCCGGTGGTTTAAAGCTAACTTTCTAAATTATGCGGTGCTGTAGAAGCTGAGCTGCAACTTAAAGAGCTGAGTTAGCAGTTGGGAGACAATGCACCTGAGGGAGACGGTAGAGAGAGAGATAAAATCAAAACGTCAAGAATTTCTTTAAGAGAGCAGAGGAACTTTACTGCATAAGCTGGAGCATAACTGGTAAACAAAGTGCATGCATGGAGCACCAGGGTGATTTTTCTTGTCCTCAAGAAGTTGCTCAGGTAGTTTTTTGTTTGTTTTTTTTTTTCATAAATGAAGAGGTTCTGTTGGCATTATCCTACTTTTAGGTTGAAACAAATCTCCAAAATAGTATTTAAGCATATAATATCACCAAAAATAGAGTGCACTTGTGTGCAATATTCTCAGCTGTTTTGTGAAGCCCTCAGGATTGTTAATGTGTTGGTGACTCCAAGCCACCAAGATTAAGACAACAATATACCAATGTCTACCATATTGTGCTCTAACCAGCCACTTTGTGAGGTACACCTGTTCAACTGCTTAACGCAGTAGTATTTCAAAAACACAGTAGTATTTCAAATAACCACTCATTAGAAACACAAATGACTAACATCTCTGAACTCAAACCATGAATTAGATTGAGTTGCACAAGCAGAAGGCTATACCTGGTGGCATCCTGGCAGCTGAGAACAAGAAACACACATTTACAAACACAGGCTGACATATAATAGAAAATAACAGATCAGAAAAAATGTTCCCTGATTCGATGAGCTACAATTGCAGCTGCACCGTAAAGATGTTCAGATCCACCTACTGGCGTTGGTTTAACGCTGCTGGTGGTTTATTTTTTAGCACACTTTGGACCTTTTCAACTATGTCGCCTTGCTTAGTAATGCTGATCGGGCAAAATAAAAACTAAGGTGGTAATTCCAATAATAAAGCAAAAACAATATCTGAGTCACATTTCTCTATGAATCTAACGAAGACAGCCATGGTTCATGTAAGGTTAGATAGTAGGTCATCTGCTTTACCAGCATATTTGGGCCTATTTAAAGATATTTCATAAATGCAGCATAACAGCTCAGTTACATTTCTATCCTTCTCAGCTTAAGAAAAACAAGAAGTTACCCCAATTTCTTTGGTTCAGTGAAGATTGTCTTTTTTATTATTGCACAGCAGGGCATCTTATTTCTATTGATGAAGTAATTTCGTTTCATCTTCACCCGGCATCTCATTCTCACAATATTTCACAGCAACATGTCCTGGATGGCACAATCAGTTGCGGGCAAGAGCTGCTAATCCACCTCATTTGCTTTTGCTGCTCGTCTTTAAATCTGTCTGGTCATGAAGCAAAAAGCCATGCAGAAAGCCTCGTTTTCAACTTGTCTGGGATTTGAGGTCATAGTTCAGCTTTGTGGTGTGGCCAGAGAATAAAAGAAAGGGAGTGTCAAAAATAAACAAAAAATCCCCTACGCTACTATAATATTTATTCTTTCATTAAGTTCACAGAATAGTTCTGTTGGAGTAGTGAAAAAAACATCCATGTAAAGGATATTGTTGACCTTTGCTTGATCAAGCAGAGACAGCTTAGCACCCCGGTCATGTGTGGTTTCAGATACCGAGCAGGTGCTGTGTGTCTTTAAACCACCATAGCAACTTCATGGGTTGCCAGCTTAGGACAGGGCAAAACAGAGCAAACACCTAACTGTACCTATAGGGAATTTAGAGGAGCAAATTGTGTAATTGTTGTGTTTTTGGAGCTGTGTAACCTAGAGAAAACAAACCCAAGCATCAGTGAGAACATCCAAGCTCCATGTAAAAGGACGGCTTCATGGGATCCAAACCCAGGATCCTTTTGATGCAACACCACACACAGTACAATCAACTGCAGCACTGAGCAGATTCAGAACATGTGGAAATATTAAGACGACTGTATCCTTGTGATTTGCAATATATCAAGTGAAATCATTTCAATTGCCCCCCCCAAAATTTTTTTTTTGCACATTCTGCGGATGTTTTAGCATTTAATTCGACGTTTGACTCAAACTAGCTCTTTATTTTCACTCTACTACCTAAAGCAACACTTTAGTTTAAACACCAGACTGTTTCCGTCTGCCTGCTATGTCCTAATATGTAATGAGTGCATAAATTCTGCACCAGGACCTATTATTAAAGTGAAACCACTGTGGCTTATTGACAGCCACCATGTTGCTCATAGCACAGTGGGGTTATGGTTATATGATCAGGCAGGAAATGCTGCCTTCCATACACACACACGCAGTCCGTGGGTAGGGTATACCAGCCCCTGCACTGTGATCAGTTGGTGGTTAACAGCAGAGAATTGATAGCTTCCATGTTGAATGAGGAGAATGCGTGTGCTTGTGTGTGTTAGATTGAGTCATTATTGATATCATGTGGCCTCCTGCCGCCCAGATCAATAGCTGTTTCTTTTCATGAAGTTGTTTTGACTGCATGGGCTTTATGAAACCCATTTATACACCAAGCGGCTCTCAATCATGCTCACACAAACACAAAGCAGCCAGCAACAGAAGAAATGCCATACTCGAACGTGTGGCATTTCTTCTCATAGTGCAATAAGAGTCTGAAACAACCTCCTGAAACACAGCGAAAAGAAACACGTTCATTAGAATCATTTTCTGTGTTTAGCTGAACAAGTTCAAATGTGTAGATAAACTCCAAAGTTTTCTCCTGAGCTTACACCCCCCGGCCAAATAAAGAGCACACGGTTGACGGATTCTCCCTTCGTGCTTTCTGTCACCCATCTCTGCTCCTTGGAACCATAGTGAGCAGTGGGGGGTTCCCAACACCAAGCAGGCTAAATTCAGTCCCCTCACCTGCAACACTATTCAGACCAACATCGACCTCTCCATGTGCCGTGTTAATAGAAACCCCTCTTACCCAGTGAGGCATTGGGTTCCCACACCTTTTCAGTTGGTGTGGGAAAGGAGATGAGGGAGGGATTACCTGGTTGCAGATTTTTTTTTTTTTTTTATTCACTCTACTCTACAAAAGTTAAATATTCTAACCTGCTAGACTTTCTGTCTGTAAATGTGTATTACTGACAGTAGGACGTCTCCAAACAAATAATTTGAAACTATTTCAAATCAAATTCCCTAAGTTACTGAAATGTGTAATTCTGCACAATGTATTACTGACTGTAAAAGATGGAAAATAACCTGTCTGATGAGATACAGCTGACTCCCATCAATTTTGCTCTGTGTTGTTGTGGATACAATCAGCTGGCTATTGTTGTCTTCCAACAAAGATGTGGCATGAATGCGAGTACGAGAGTGGCAACTTTGAGATATTCCATTTCCACTTCAGCCACCTGTCTCTGCCATGTTGTTCTTTCTGATCCCTGACTCAGTGGCAGTGATGAGTTCTCTTATCAGAAGTTGCTCAGGGATTATTGTGAAATTTAGATCTTTGACCAATGCCTTCGTCTCTGACTTGATGAGTTCTCTGCTGTACAGATTCTTCTCCCACTTCACTCACACAGATAAATATCTACATTTTGAGTCACACCACCCACTGGAGCACAAACTGCCTGTTATCAGAACTCTGAATTATCATGTGGGCAACATTCCCACCCTTACAGACAAGAAACACAAAGAACAAAATCACATCAGGAAATCGCTTCAAGCATGTGGTTACCCAAACTGAGCCTTTGTGAAATCGGCTAACGAAAGTGGAAGGAAAAACAGCACAGCGGCAAACACAACGGAAAAGACAGAGAGGCACAAAAAGACTGTCATCCCATATGTGGCTGGGCTTTCTGAGAAACTCAGGAGAATTTTCTCCTAAAACAACATACCAGTCAAGTTCAAACCCAACAACACCCTCAGTCAAAGGCTGCTGGTTCATCCCAAGGACAAAATGGGTTGTGTGTGCTGTCCCATGCAACGAGCACAGACTTCTACATCGGTGAAGCCAAACAACTGCACTAACACATGGTACAAGAGCAAGCACCTCAGGGTTTTGCTCAATAGCTAAGGACACATCTTTGATGACAATATTGTCCATGTTCTGAACAGAGAGAACGGATGGTTTGAAAGAGAGGTGAAGGTATCCGTCTTTGAAAAAGGGTAAAACCAACACTGAACTAAGGGGCAGAGTTGCTGTTTCAGCTTTCAGACATCTACAACCCCATTTTAAAAGTCATTCCAAAGAAATTACATAACTTTTCACATCACGATTCAGGTGGCCAAGCATACAACGCACTCCAAACAAAAGACCCAAACCAGCCAGGTGAAGAATGACTGGGTCGTTGATTTACATCGACCTGTGAATGATCCAATGATGATGGGCCTCCATTTGCTTAAAAAAAAGCAGGTTTCAGCTTCAAGCTGCTTAACTAAGAGCCTCCTGACAAACTCCCTGGGATAGGTGTCAAAGCACAATTGTGCAATTATTTCCATAATAAGACCCATATGTCCATGTAAAATAATAAGCCTCTCATCAAAGTGGGACCTGAAAGCCTGAAACAGAGAGAATTTCACTGGTGTTATGTCTTTGGTCAGGTCGATAAATAATCAATTTCAGTAAAGACCTGTTCCACTAATATCACATGAGAATTATGACTGATTGCTGCAACATCTGAAAACTGTATCTTTATAGCTAAAACAACACTAAATTGGATACCAAGTGTGCTCAGTATTATTTGAAAACAGAGGCTATAAAGGCAATTCTCTCTCTGTCTCTCTGTGTCGGTCCACTGGGCATTTCCCAGTACGCCAAATGACTCGTCCATGACTGGACTCTTACGTTGCCTACATAATGATGCTTAATTAAAAAGCAGGTTTGCTTGCAAGAGGACAAATTGCACATCTAAGGTCAAAACATGCATGTACTTCATTTTTAAAGAAAGTAAAGAAGTTGCTTATGGTATCTCTCACACAAGGCCCTGATTCATAGCTACCATGTGAATTTGAATTGTGAGAGCAATAGTGAAATGCTGTCTGAGTGACTACATATAATTATTAACAAATGATAACATGTCCATTTTGTGCAAAAAATTATGTTAAAGTGTAAAACCTTGGTCCTATATCTGTTTCCTTGGTGCTCTGGTGTAAGTATTTGGTGACATGACAGCAATAAAAGACTAAAATTGGGGTAAAGGTATCTGTTTGGTCATAAAAGCAGGAAGCTACTACCACATCTGTCTGAGACATTAGACCATGCTGACCAGTCATTCAGCCAAAGCGAGGAGATGGATTACCTTTGGCTCGGCCAGACCCAGTGTTGTTCGTTCTGATTGCACCACATCTACCCAAACATGTGGTGCATCCCAGGATGATAAATGGATCTCAAGCTTAGATGTAAAACATTCTCTGGTTAAAAAGTACCAGCACTGATGTAATCAAAAGGTGTTGGCATATGGTCTTAATTTCGCTTCTTATTGATTTCATGCATCTTTCATCCGTGGTGGATGATCACCAGCAGCTCCAGCTATGCCTTGTACAAACATGGTTCTGGAAAAACCATCCATCACCTCTGCAAGCCCCTCTTTCCTGTAGTTATGATTGGAACAAAACAGAAAACGCCTGGGGAGCAAGCAGCACGAGAGGAGACCGAAGAGTTTAATTTGAGAGGGTCTGCTTTCCTGTGTTTCCCCCGTCTGAGTGGGAAACTTGTGAAGGTGTGAGGGTGAAATCTTTCCTGGTCAATAGAGGTTAAACTCGTGCATAATAGCAACTTTTATTCTCAAAATATATTTTTTCTCCTTCATTTCGCCATCGTTGCTTGTAGTTTTTTTTTTTTTTCAGTCACAATGTGTTTACCATCTTTCAGGCTCATTAACATGGAAATGGTCATAATGATTTACCATTTCACTTAATGTGTTTTTTAGCCATTTGTCCATCAGGGCTTTGACTGATAGAGATAGAGGGAGAACTGCTCGTCCCTGCAGCCAGAGGGGACAAACTCTGGTCGAGGTTGATTGATCAGTCTAACTGTGGGCAAGATGGGGGCGGTTGGGTTTGTTGTTTTCACGCTGGGCTTGTCAAACTGACTGCCTTCAGCTACAGGCTGCTGTCAGACAGTAAGGAGGCCACAATCAGATATTTGACAACTGAGGATTACACTGTTTACAGGCGAGAGTTCTTATCAAACTCAGTTATAGTCACACAGTTGCATCTCTTCCTTTCATTTCTATGAGATAAGAACAAACACCGCTTTCACTAAATATTATTACAACATACTATTAAAAGTAGCATTTCCCTAGTTGCATTTCTATTCTAAAAATCATTAGTGTGTCACCAGAGATTTTACAAAAGCAAAAGAGAGAAACTATGCATTTTTCTTGATAGATGTGTTTTTCGTGTATGGAAGACAATTTTGGTTCACTGCTCCGACATAAGCTAAATTATGTGAAAACATCATTGCTTCTTATACATTTTGACACACACAGTGACTGTCTTCAATAAACTTACCTAGTGTTCCTGCTGATGATGTTTTAACACAGAGCAGTTTGCTGAAGTGCTAGGCTAATGTTACCAAAAAAAAATCTTGCATTATAAGTTTGCTTTGAACTTTGTCAAACTTAATAACCAGTGTTTCATCTCCTTTCTGCACATAATAGAGTTCTGTGAAGTCATTGTTAGATGTGGTCTGCCCCTCTGCCCTATAGGATTTCTAACATTAACTCAGATGACACTGTGTACAAAAACAGCCAGCATGCTTTAGGTAACCTTGCAATAATCTTCCAACACCAGAAAGCACATTCACTTAAAAATTATGTTACAATTTCAGGAACAATATTTTTGTATATAATTTGTGACAACACTTAACACTGTGCCTGCAGCCTATAGATTGATGATTTTCTTTGAGAACTCTAATTAAATGTTCTTTTATTCTAGTTCAGGAGCAGAGTTGACCTTATAAGAGAGAAAACAGGCAAAGACACAAGTGATTACAGATTGACATTTAAACTATTTTTACCATCCCATGCTATTAGTTTAATTAGTAGCAGTTCCTGTGTGTATTTCTACAACTCTCAGAGCCATGTCTTTGGTCAGAGATCTCCAAAAGGCAGTCAGAAGTTGAAAGCTAAAAAAATAAAATAAAATTGAGAAACTTTCATGAAGCTTTCATGTTATCCACTGAAGGTCTTTGTAATCCGGGTGTAAATTTTAACTTCCATTCCCTCACTCTCCGGTTTTTCCACTCGCTATCCCCGTTATCTCTCAAATCTTGGGATAGTTCGAATATAATATCAGCGATTCTCGCGAGAGTATTGAACAGCCAATCGGTGTTCAGTATCAGGGTCACATGCCTAATGTCCTATCTGCTAGGCATGTCAGCTGGAGCGGTGAAGTGTAAAACAGTAGGACGCGTTAAGAGGAGCAGAGCTGCAGGTTAGTTTAGTGTTGTGCCATTTTTTTTCCCCACTTTACCTCTGTACAATACTCACCTAAAATGTACTGAACTACAGGAGCCAAGTACCACAAAGCAAGATGAGATGAAAGGTTGTATGAGATATATACACTGCGGACTTGGAGAGTGTTGCTGTGTGTAACTTAGCGGTTAGCTCATTGATGTCACTGTTTGTTTGTGTAGCTGCTAAGTTACCGACTATATAAATCCAGACACCCATACTAGCTTTGAACAACCAAATGGCGAACAATAAGGTGCCTTAAATATTTATTGAGCACTTGTTTATTTTAGTTTTTTTTTTTTACATTTCATGTCAACTAATTTACATGGTGCATATAAATTATGCACCATATAGTTCAATATATATATAAAGTTATATTGAATGTTATATTTATTGAATATGCATTTTGACTGAAAATGACTGTTGGAATTATCTATAGTGCAAAGAGTGCCATTTATTGAATTTGTGTGCACACTGGAATGATTGGATTGCATTTATTTATTGAAAAAAATTGTCCTGTTTCATTATTCAGGCCAGGTTTGACGGTGAGCTGAGGGTCCAGGCCTTATAGTCCGTGACGACTTCTGCTTCTCCTGCCAGGCTGGTAGGAGGCTCCTTTCAGCCAATGAACAATGACCTTTAGCCAATCCCAGCTTGGGGTGAATGAACTGAAGGGTGTGGGTTCATTAATTATGGAACCCACACCCTTGTGGATTGATTAATTTTGTCTTTTTGTGTTTGTTTTGGTTTTTTCTCTTTTGCACATTTTATATAGCCATTTGGATGTTTTCACTGATGTAGTAAATATGTATATAATTTTCCTCACTATAAATACAAGGCACTTGCAACTGCGAACTTCCAGTCCCTGTCTGCTCCTTCATGAGTCACATGAAGGAGCATCTTCTGAGAAATTAGCCCATCTGACCTTTTTATTTGTGTGTGTATATATATATATTGCAGTATATTATCTTTACAAATATGCTACATCTTGCACTCTTTTGCTCTTATGGCTGAATGAACTGTAAACATGTCTCAACATACCATAGCTGGCTTTTGAATGGCTTCTTGCATTATCATGCCTTCTCTGATTTTCTAAGCAATTCACTCATACTAAAATACAGTGATGTTACCACAATGTTATATGTACTATGGTTCACTAGGTAAAGTTTGGATTTTAGATTTTTGGACTGGATGATTTTCAGGCGACCAAGCTGAAAATCATCCAATTATGGCCACCTGTTGGTTTCTTCACTAAGTTTGTGCAAACAAACAAAACATTTGATTTTGGTTTTGCTTTGCTCTCAGTGAAGAGCATATAAAATATATTAAAAAGGCAAAAATACATGATGTTTTTTTCAGTCTTATAAATATGCAAATGCAATGATTTTGAAAAAGATGATCACCTTTATATATAAATCTGAGGTTTTTATCATGTGAAAGTCCACACTGCTACCAAATCCTAGGTAGCTGTCTTTTCTATATTTGTATTATATCTTATGCTAGACATATTTGAGCTTCCATACATCCATTATTTCTATCATTTGGTACAGTTAATTTAAAAACAATGAAATAATCCTATTCAGTAGCAAGATGAAAGACAAATGTAGCAACTTGTGTGCATAGAATAAGTTAGAAATGGCTGTGAGTGCAAACAGGTGGTAAAGTTAAATTATTGAACTCTTAAGCTATGAAGTAATTCACTTCACTTGTATGCATGGAAATGCTTAAAAAGGCTCAAATATTAAACAATAATGTGGAGTCAACTGTGGTCATCTCATTTTATGGCTCATCTTAGTAAAACAGGGAACATTTCACTGCAGCTGGTTTAAAAAAAAAATAAAAAAAGGTTTTTCAATCAAAATTCTTGAAGCCAAAGTCAAATCCACCTGTAAAAAGCTGAAGATAACGAAAGGTTGCATTTTACAACGGCGCAGAGATTCTCAGCACTATAACTGCCTCATGAAGTGAAATCTGAAGGTTTTACTGCAGCTCTCAAAGCCCTCCAAGAAAAACATCACAATGAATACGTGGACTGACCTCAGAAGATCAGTACCAACCAGACAGCTTAACAGTGTCTCAGATTTAGAAGCACTTAGCAGGAAGAAAGAAAATTAATACTCCAAGAAAATGCTTCTATTTCTGGAAATATTAAGCATTTAGTCTGTCAAATGGGTTTCCACAAAATAACTTCCCTCTTCTTTACCTAAATTTAATTTGCTCACCATTGTTGTTGAAATAGTTAAGAGCTGTTGATTCCACCATAGTATTATATTGTAGAAGATTATTGTTACAGACAACAACCTGACATTGTTTTCCATAATAAACTTACTTTTTTGTCAAAGGAAAAATTAACTGTACTTCAAAGAGTGTTTGAGCCACTAAAGTGCACACTCTCCACCTATATTTGGTTAAAGGTCAGCAAGTTGCCATTTTTGTAGCCATCAACCAGCTTTTGGCGTAATTTTGGTTGGGGACTTGACCTCTTTTTAAGTAATTTGAATTGGGTGGTTCTTGGGACGAGGATAATCTTGAGGATTCAGCTTTGGACTTTGGAAATGCCAAATCTCCAGTTTAATGTGTATTTGGCATCACTGTCTTGGTAGAGCGCCCTCAGATTTACCAAAGACCCATCAAGACTCAATTCTACCATAAACCGATGAAAGATACTGGCACACCAGAGGGACCGTCCACAGCCAAACAACTTTAGCATGAACAAGGACTGATAGGGTGCAGACCAAGAAAGATCATCCATCCATCCATTATCATTCATTTATCCTGGATCAGGTCATGTAGACTTTTCTTTCTCCAACCACTTGTACGGGCTCCTCTCTGGGGGAGTATGAAGGTGTTCCAAGGTCAGACAAGAAACGTATCCCCTCCATCGTGTCCTGGGTCTTTCTCTGGGTCTCAGTATAATTTTTGATCTTAAAAAATCTAAATTATGTGTTATGTTTAAACTTGTAAACCTATTTTTTATGATCTAAAATTGTGTTTTGCACATTTATTCCTCCCTGAAGAAAGAATGGCTTAAACACATAAAATGAATGTGATATCTATGCAGATAATTAAGAGTATTTAGATCTCTGACCAGCACTGTGACGCCTTATTTATCAGTATTGGATGTAAGTGATTATGACTTTTGATTTGATTGCGGTTTCTGTTAACAGCTGGAGACTCCCGGGTAGCTTACACAGCGATGCATGCATAACCTCAAAAGGAACTTGACCTGTAAAATGTTACACTCCTGCCAAACCTGGGGAATACTTGAGCGTATTTGGCTACAGCTCAATCAGTGTAGCAGACCTATTGGAGGGAAGCCATATGGTCAACCTTGAGGCTAGACCATGCTGCGTATCTTTAAAAAACACAAGTGAAATCTATTCTTTTCTACGTCTGCGGAGCCATGTCAATGACCACCCTCTAAATACGAGCCATGAAAATCGGTAAAGCTCATAAAATCTCCTGCGGGATATGTTTTTAGCAGCGATCCAGTCTGAACGGCAGCCACCGTGGACAGGTTATCCATTCTGTGTTTGCAGAGGCTGCATTAGTGTAACAGGAGATGGTCGCTATCACATTCCCCGCAGTCAAATCCTCGTCTACGGCCAAGGAGGGACAGCTGTTAAAGCTTCTCATCCAACGGTTGCTCATGTGTCCCGGGCCACGCATGACCGAATCACAGAGCTATAAAAACTTGTAGGTAGACCGAGTCACCAGGTTGAAAAGCATTCCCTGTTAAATCACAGCAGGTTTTTTAAGGTTTCGTGTGTTTGTGTATCTCCAGAGATTGCAAGGGGGAAGGAATGATGAAATGTGTCTGGTGCATCCATCCATACATCAATGTGTATGTGCAAAGCAGAGTGAGCTTTAAAGAACACACAAACACAATTTTTCAGACATACACACTTTCATCTCCGAATCCCATCTGGGCTCTCTTGTCGAGCCGACTGACAGATAAGGTCGGACACTTTCGACTTTGTATTTCTCAAAAGAAAAAAAACTGCAGCACTTGAACATGACCTCAATCAATCAATTTATTTTGGTAAATTGTCCACATTAAACACAGGAAACGAAAAAAGAAAAACAAACAACAATAAACAAACTCACAATTTACCAACAAAGGAATAGGCTAAAGCCAAGCTTATTCTTGCCTACGCTGTTTTTATACCTTATAACCTACCAAGATATCTTCACGATACATATATAAATCTACATAACAGCGCAAGATTTTATCATTTTACATTTTAAAGCTCTTTTAAAGCTCGCCAAGAAAGGACATAACTTAAAATCATCATTCAATTCATTCCACAGTTTCACACCAATATCTGAAACACATCTAGACTTTATCTGGCCCTTCTCTTTTGCACATTCAAATATAAACAAACCTCGCAAATTATATTTATTCTCTCTTAGCTTAAATAATTTTTGAATACCAGAAGGAAGACTTTTGTTCAATGCTTTATACATTTCCAAATATTTCCAGTATTTTTATGTAAACAATATCTTTAAATTTTAATGCATTACTTTGAATGAAGAATTTATCAGTTTATTCACGATATCCCACCTTATTAATAAGCCTCATAGCTTTTTTTTTTTTCAACTTAACTAATATATCAATGGTTGTTTTACTTGCATTTCCCCAGATTTCTGAGCAGTAAGACAAATGAGGCATAACCAAAGAGGAATATATAATATACAAGCCTTTAACATTTAAGTCTTTTATTTTAAACAATATTCCAATAGTTTTTGCAACTTTATTTCTACTATATTCTATGTGAGCCTTCCAACTAAGTTTGTCTATAATAATCCCTAAAATTTTGTCTCATAAACTCTTTTGATTTCAACTCCATTTATGCATAACTTTACATTATTATAGATCCGATTATCAGAGAATACCATGAATTTAGTTTTTCCTTCATTTAACGACAACGTATTGTAATCAAAACATGTTTTCAACTCAGCTAACTCTTTTTCTATTTTTATTATTTCATCCATATTTTTTTCAGAAAAAAAGAAATTTGATTTGTCAGCAAACATTATAAACTTTAATATACTGGATACTGCAGAAATATCTTTTAAATAAAGTATAGGACTGAGCCTTGAGGAAGACCACGTTTTACTAGGTCTGTTTCTGACTTTGTGTTGTTAATTTGTACATATTGTAATCTATTACTCAAATAACTCTTTAACCATTGATATGTAAACCACGTAGGCCATACAATTCACATTTGCCTAATAGTCATGCATGGTCAATAGTATCAAATGCCTTACATAGGTCAATAAACACACCCACGGTATTAAGCTTCTGGTCAACTGCTGCAGCAATGTGCTCCACAAACTCCATCACAGCTAAAGTTGTGGAGCAGTTGTTCCTGAAGTCGTACTGGTGTTCATTCAGTATATTATTTTTATTAAGAAAGGAGCCCAACCTTTTTTATGAATAATTTTTCCAAAATTTTTGAAAATTGTGGTAGCAATGATATGGGCCTGTAATTTAATATTTGCTTGTCACCACTTTTATGGACTGGAAAAACCTTTGCTGTCTTCATTTTGTCAGAAAAGGTTCCAGTTAAGAATGATCTGTTACAAATATAGGTGAAAGGTTTAATAACACAATAAATTACCTCTTTCACGATAGCCATATCAATATATTTATAATTTTGGATTTCTTATTTTTTAAGTTTTTAACTAGCTATAACTGTACATCTCAATCCAGACCTAACAGTGCAACATCACCTCCCCTTTTGTTTAACCTATTCTGACTAAATTTGATATCCATCTAGACCATCCAGCAGATCATTTCCCTCAGTAATCCAGGTTTCTGAGATTGCTACCACACTAAATTTTTCATCAAATTTTTCAAGGTAGCTTTTTATCTGAGAAAAGTTGCTGTGCATACTCCTACTATTAAAGTGAATTATTGAAAAGCCTCCTGACCCCACATTAATACTGTCTTCAGAATGATATTCACAATACTAAAATTGGTCTCTGGGTCTATATCAGTTTCTATATCATAAAATTTATGATCTGTAAGATCAAAACACTTAAATTCTATTCTTTGACTCATGACTATATTCTTCACAATTTCTGCATTCTTCTTTGTGAGGTGTTCGTTTACAAACACATCTATTCCCTTTAGTTTTTTAAACAACTTTTAGCAGTTCAGTTTTGTGTTTTTTGCACTCACAAATCGAAGGATGATATTTGGTCTTTTTTTCCTTTCATCCAGATTTGTATTTGGTTTTTGAGGCATTGTATAACGAGCAGCAATAGTTTTACTGTCCAGCAAAATCCCTTTGCTGCTGAAGAACTTGATGACTTGCTGCGCAAGAGAAAGTAATTCATCTGGTGGTGCATCTTCCCCTTTATTGTCTTCTGCTATTGCCCTTGTGCATGTGCAGTGTGTTGTTTTGAGTCCAGATATCACCACATCCTCCTTTCTTGCAGGTCCTCCACTCAATTGTCCAACTCTTCTATCTTCTCTATCCTTTTCTTTGATAATTGCTTTCAGTTGTTGAATTTCTCCAATCAAACGCATCAGGCTTGTTTGTTGCTTCACCACCTTACTCAGTTCTACTGACATGACATTCAATGACAGCTTGAGTTCTTCCATATCTTTTGTTAAACTTGAAGCCATTTTGCTACTTGCCAGCTGCTGAGAATCCTGGTAGTTAACGAGGCCTTTGCTGGTTGTTCAAGCACATGTCGTAAAAAGTGCTTAACATTGAAAAAAATGGCAGAAATGGTCCTACAAGTCCAAACATTAGTTGAATATCAAAGTGCAAAACTTCAACATTTGCTTGTTGTATTTCAGATATTCAATAGATTTTCACTTAATTGCAGGCCAGATCCACACACCCCCTCCTAGCCAGCGGCCATCTTGTCCGCTTGTCCTGGAACAGGGGTGGGCAACTCCAGGCCTCGGGAGCCGGTCTCCTGCAACTTTTAGATGTATCTCTACTTCAACCCACCTAAGTCAAATAATGAGGTCATTAGCAGGACTCTGGAGAACTTAACTACACTTAGGAGGTGATTCAGCTATTGGATTCAAGTGTGTTGGACCAGGGAGACATCTAAGAGTTGCAGGACAGGATTGCCCACCCCTGACCTAGAAGAATGTGTAAAATAAAAATAAAAAATCACCTTTTAAAGCGTCACAATGTCTCACTTTGTCCATTTTGTGGCCTCTTGTTCCCTATTTCTGTCTTTTCTCCTTTTCTGGAGCTTAATGAGGTGAGGAAAAGACTGGACGTGTAAGCTATGTTTAAGAGTGTGCACATGTAGGGTGAAATACAGCAACGGAGTGCTTGTTATGACAGGGTAACGAGTGAGACAAGCCAGAAGCAACTGCTCACAGAGACAAAGAATCATATCTGAGGCACTGCACTGGCACAAACTCACACCTTTGGACAGAAGAGGACTGAATTCATGCTAAAACCACACAAGCATTTTCACACAAAAAGTAGACTGAAGGAGGAAATTGGAGCGTTTAATAATGAGAAAGCCAATCCTCTGGCTCCGAGCCCAATGGGTGTTACTGAGCTTTCCAGAGGGAATAAAAGAATCAGTGGGTTCCCCCCAAAAGAGAAGGGGAAATCTAATAGTGCAGCAGAACGTCTAAGAAAAGAACATGAACCATACATTTTTGCTAACCGCTCCATGAGGACATATTTGAGTCTACATATCGGCACCCCGATACTCCGTGTGAAGGCAGCTAATTGTGAGCGACAAGGAGTTCAACTCATGCTAAACGAAAGGCAAGTCAGCACTCAATATCAATTAGGGCAAACCCTAAACAGGAGCCGATGAAGACGTCCGTGGGAGCGGTATCGACAGTAGCTCTGATGACTCGTTACAGGCCCCCATACGCAGAGCGATCCAAAATGGCTACTGCATGCAGTAAGAAGCAGTGGTCTAATTAAAGGGGAAGGATAAATAAACTCCCTCTGAGGTGAGACAGGACAGACTAACCAGAGAAAAACCCAACCCCCCGCTTCTAAAGGCGTCTTACAAGTTCAGTCTGACATCTAACATAATAGCTTCCTGTAGATTGCTCCTTGCATACCAACAAGGTTGTTAAAACTAACTAAGATCCCATGATGGAAACAAGACTCAGACATTTAGTAGCACAGACAGTATTCCTACACCCCCAAGTGCTACAAACAGAGCAGCTTCACAGAGGCACACACAGATAGATGCATTGGTACTGACAGGCTGATCGTGAGTCAGGCTGAAACTCGGCAGGTCAGTCTTTCGGAGAGCACCGGAGGAATGTCAGGCTAAATAAACAGGGTGTCTGCTGGAGATCTGAGCCAGCCCTCCCAACTCCTCAACATTCCCCACTGAAACGGACTGATGAGGCTAGCAGAGAATTGCACTTTACACTAAACAGCACATAACATTTAGACATACATGTCAATAACCAGTGCAGGAATACATGATGTTTTCATTTTTGTAATCTAGGAATAAAATGTACAATGCTCTGTTCCAGAAAGGCAGGAATGCACTGCTTTGCTTGTCTCTGTATATAGTACAGTTGTGAAGGTTATTCTATATTTAAAAATAAACAAAAAACATTGAAGACATCAGAAAATATTAAGCCCAAGGGTGCAAGTTCCCTTTCATAAAGAAGTTCACCTAGTTTTTTAAAGCTTGCCAAAAGACATCCAGGTGTTGGTTTCAGTTAATACAAAGCATCAAACACCTCAGATGGCATTTACTCCCACAATCTTTTTTCACACTTTGAGTGGTTCTTTATCTCTTGTATTCTATGCATAGACCAAATAGGAGAAAGTTAAGCTATACCACACTTGGTTAAAACCAACTTCCATGTCTGCACAAACACCTCATAGCACCTAGGTAATGGTGAGAGTCATGGTTTAGAATGGTTTCAAAGGTGCAAGACGTAGGCACATTATAGTCAATAGGTCAACCCTTTCACACAAAGCACCTACATTTTGGCTTAGTTTTGGATTAGGGGAAATCTAATAGTGCAGCTGATAGAGATTGATATTGATAGATATAGATATTGTCACATCTTGTTGGATACAGGTACCCAATGTCAGGGTATTCTGAAGAAGGATGGCATGTAAAACTTGGATCTTAAACTCATTGGGTTTTTATTTTTTTCTTGAATTGTTGCACAGCTTACTTATTTCTCTAGGATACTTGTTGGACCAGCAGATGAAGAACTGTTTGCATTCCTTCAAAGAACTTAAAAACCAAAATTATGTATACTATACTTAATAAATGTTAGGAAAATGTGCCTGAGTATTTTCACAATTTCTTCACCCAAATGTTACAACAGAACCTTAAATCACCCTGTGGTTTCATGAAGGAATACAGCAGCTGCCATGTGAAAACATACAGTGGTCCATATCAGACACATCTTTGATACGTGGTCTGCAGAATATCTTAAGCCAGCTCCTGATAGTGTGGAATGAATGTGGCTAAGGGAATATGCAAACTCATTGTTGTCTTTCTACAACCTCTGTCTGCACATGAATCCTCATGTAGTCATATTTCACACACTTGTGTAATAGTGCTGGAGGCATGTGCATTATGGGACGCAGGGGTTATTAGTGTGTGTGTACCCCCCTGGTCATGGGGATCTCTAACTTTTTCTAAAACTGACTCCTTCATGACTGACTGCCCCCTTTTATGCTTCTGCTTTATGTCTCCTTGCCTTCCACTGACATATTTATGTAAAGTCAAGATAGATTACTTTCTGGAAACTTTTAGCCAAAAGCATGTCGAAGCTCTGAGCCAATACACGAGGAAAAATGAGGGAATTTGCCCAAGCAGCTGCAACAGAGATTCAGATTTGGATCTAGCTTCCAAACATGGTGAGTATTGGTGTCCTTCCAGCTGTTAAGTGCTGTGTAGGTGTCTAAATATGAAAAAAGTTTTACAACTACAGCCATTTGTAAAACTTGAGTTTTAACAGACAATCCCTGTAAAGACTGATAATCTGCTGCTAAATTTGGTTTATATAGCTTTACACGTACATGAAACGGACACCTCAATTTAACCCCCCCCATCAAAAGGGAATTAAAAACATCACATAGTTTAAAAACAGTTAAAACGAAGGTACCCTTTCATTTAGGATGTTTCCACACCTGATAGTCTGATAGCTGATGAATTACAGACTAAAACTCCAACATTTATTACATTTTTAACTGATGTAGTTCCCTTTCACACTGCCTTAAATCTTGTGTTCCTCTAATGAACCAAACTCTTTAAAAAACCTGTTTACCCCCTCACTTGTGGTAGAGCTACACCAAGAACCACTGAAGGAAACAACATAAAAATCTCTGAGAAACACACTGAGCACAACTTAATACTTTATATGTAAACAAAAATGGAGAGGAGTCTAATTTTAGCTGTCATAATCACTTGTAGCTCATTTGTTTTGGTTGTATTTACCCAGAATGCCCTGCGCTGTAGTCCGCTCCCTGCTTTAGGAGAGGTCTCCAGTCTGTTTGGCATTCGCGTAACGCATTTGAACCACTCCAGAGTTCACTTCAACCGAACCAAGACCTAGGTTTGTAGGCAGACCAGAGTTAGCATTTTTGAGCATTTGATTGTACATTTACACCTCCCAAAACAAATCAAACTTTCTAGGCCAGCAAACCAGAGTTTGATTAAAGCGGACCAAGCAGGGCTGGAGTGAATGCACCTTTAGAAGGAGCTACTGATAACTGAAAGTACATTCAAAACTGATGACCTTTAACTTTATTCCGTATCTTTATCATAAAATACAATTCCGGTTTTCTACATCTGTTTGACAAAAATCCTCAATGAGGTTAAAAAGTGAAGAGTAGAATGAGAGGAACTCCATCTGGTTGTGGGTTACAAATCATATTCTGATGATGTTGGAATGAAAGAAACTGGCATGTGTCCTCAGCCTCTTGTGCCTCTTCTGCTGTCACAGCCTATCTCCTCTTTCCGTTCTCACTCCATCCAAATTCTTGTCCTTCTACATTGTCACACGTGTAATATTGTGTTGTTCTCTTGCTATATACAAATGCCAGCTAATGGATCAAGAGATGTACCTTTGAGCTATTTCAGAAAACTTGTGGATCATTGGTTGATCTAATGTTTCACACAATTACCTATGTTGGAGAAACTCAGGATTCACCTAGGAGCAATTGACTAATTCAAGACAGATTTAGAAAAAAATATGAATGACATGATGACAACCTGTTCAAGTAATTTGCATATTAAGACTTATACAATGAAATTATGCTTAAATGTTGTGGGAGTCGAGACAATTCAACAGAGATCCATAAAACACACTTTGATCAACATAACAAAAGCAGAGAATTGTACTTGTTTTATGGAGTGTGTGTTGTGGTGAAAGTTTAACAGTTGCCATGTAATTTAGTCATTCTAATGTGACATTTGGCTGATATTTATGTCACATGAAGACAGATGGTCACATATGTGTGAAGGAGGAGTCAAAGCACCTGGCTTGTTTTCCAAACAGTTGGGTGGTATTCTGATCTTTTTTTTTTCCGCACTGTTCCCTGTAATATTTTGGGTAGTTCATTGCTTAAAACTCAAGATTTTTTTTTTACTGCTGAGTTTTACATCTAATACTGAGGTCATAATGTGAGGATCTCTGGAGGAAAAGAAGAAGTAAGGAAAAAGTATCTGAACTAGAACTTTGTTGAAGCTGGCTGAATGCAAATCACCCCAGATACCGACTTCCACATTGAGTCATCACCTCCTGTTTGGCGGTGACACATATTCATGACACTAAACCCCAATACGGAGTAAAGGGGGAAGGGTGGAAACACCCTGGAAGCGCAGATTCAGCAGCCTGGAATGAGCAGATAAGGCAAGTAAGTCTGCTAAAAGTGAACTATGGGAAGAGCTGACATGTAACCCATGTGTGCCTCTCTCAAGAGCCCCCGTGGGATAACTGCCCCGGGCTGCATCCCTCAAGGTGAGAGGGAGAATCCTAATGAAGCTGTGAGAACTCAATCAGTACCTGCTCAGGATGGGGCTGCTGAACGGGTGGTGGTGATGGTGGGGTGTGAATGGAGGCTGACATGAAAGAGTTGGCAAGAAGTGAAGAACACAAACTGAAGGCAATGATGGAGGGAGAGGGATACAAAGAAAGCAAGGAGCGGAAAAAAGATAGCCAGATAGTTAGACAGCTAGATAGAGGAGCTTGAGACTAAAGCATTGATCATGGTCCCGACTGGCTGCGCTCTCCTATTTGGTTAGTCATTTATTTCTTATGTATGCTGAGATCTAGCCTTCCTTTACTTCCTCCTCCTCCTGTTTTTTCTCCATCAGTGATGACTGAACCAACTAGAATCTGCAACTTTCCCATAGTTGCAAGGCCAAACTTATAATTACTGCCTCCAACTTCCATTGAGCCATTCTACTAAGATCAGTAGGTCTTCTCAGAGTTAAAGCATCAAGTCAATCAAATACACTCTCACTTCGTTTACACTGGTAATTTCCTTATTAGGAAAACTTATTGGGATAAAAGTAGTCCTGGTTAGGTGTGCCTACATCATGAATTGATCAAAATTACACCATTTATTACAAATATGAGAGGAAATGATCTGAAGGGTTTGGATGTTGGAATGAAGCTAGGTGAAGGAATGATGAGAGACAATATGACCTCACTGTAAATACAGCAACTGAACCGGCAGAACCTGTCAGCTCAGCCTCAGTAGTGGGACAAAGGGAGAGAGAAACTGAATGAGAACGCCAATCAATAGAGAAAGGAGCTGTGAGATTAGAGCACAGACTGGATAAGAGGCAAAGACTGGCAGCAAGGTTAACAAAGATCCAGACACAGCCTAAAATCTGAAACTGTATGAAGCCAGAATAAAAAACAGAAATCATATCAGTTTCTAGTGCATGAGAAAATTGAAGCGGCAGCTATCGGCCTCCATGAATAACAGATTCCATCAAGACTCGATTGGGCTGAGGTACCTTGGGTGCACAAACATAAGAGCACACTCACACCACCTCTCACCTTACTGCTGCCCCCTTCACTCGAATAAGCCTTTTGATCCCTGCTGAACAGATACAAGTCCATAAACCCATGATCCTGTGTCACATTGTTACCAAGATACTTAACCATCTGAGCCAAAGATAAATTGGGTGCAGAAGGTCTCTCTCTTATTCATATATATATATAGCTGTGTGCGCGTGTGCATGAGTCGGGTGGTGGTGGACAGAAGCTTATGAAATCTTTTACAATGCCTTTTAAAGTATTCACACTGCCTGAACTATTTGACATTACAAGCACAAATTCAATCTGTTTTACTGAGATTTTGTAATGCGAGTCTCTTGCAGCCTAATAGATTTTTCTTCAGTATTTATCTTCATCTATCAGCTGTAGCCAGTTTCTGCTGCTCAAGAGAATCCCCACAGCATGATGCTGACCCCACCATGTCTCGTGATTGTCTCATCCGATCAGAGGATAGTTTTCCTCATGTTTGCTATGTCCCCTAGATGGATTGGGACAGTCTCCAAATAAAACTTCTTAAGACTTTTTTCCTTATATTCTCCCACCAAGGCCAGATTTAAGGAGTTCAGAACATGGATTATTGCAGCTTCTCCTGAAATACCACTGACCTGATGTCTGTTTGCTCCTTTTGCTTGGTTTGTCAATTTTAGCTGAAGTCATAGTCTTGGTTGGTTTGCTGTTGGGACATACTATTCATTTACAGATAATCCATTGAACACAGTTTATAATCTAACTTCGCTTTCTAAGATTTATCCACAGTCTCTCCTTGAGCTGTCCACTGTATTCCTTTGAACTATTGAGGGGAAATTAAAATTACTCATCACCGTTTTCAAATTTTTGTTTGTAAAGCGAATTCAAAAATCACTCATTATTTTCCTTCCACTTATCATATGCTCTACTTTGTGTGAGTCTGTCACATGAAATCTCTATAAAATACATTGAAGTTTGCATTTATAAGGTGTGAATACTTTTGCAGGCATGGTGGCAAATTTTCCATAAATAAATGATTTGGTTCATTTCTTTGACATGAGGCACACATTTCCGACGTTTTTATGCATTCTGCATGCGTCTACATGAATATAACCACATGTGCACTAAAAGGTGCCACTTTAGACTGTACTGGTCACAGTGCTTTGGCATGGATTGCAGCCTGTTAACACCCGACGCTGCGGCGTTAAGCTCTGATGAGAGATGACACAGCTAATACGTGTTTATGTTCTGTCAGACAGCTTGCTCCGCGAAGGAGAGCATGTGTGCAAAGGAAAGAGGGGGCGTCTGAGACAGTAAAAGAGTGTAAACGTTCTCTGTCCAAAAAATGTCAACTATTTAATTCGGCTCCCCGGAGAGCCAGGACATCTGTCAAACTTAGACTTCAGCTGTCTTCTGCTTCTCAAGCTTTCCAGAGTTCCTATCTGTGTCTCTGTAGAGTCTGCCCAGAACTGGGAAGTATTGGCTTACTCAGTAATGTGTTAGTGTAATAAATTTCTTCAACGTCAGCATCATCCTATTGATCAACAAGAAGCATACCGTATTACCATCAGCCAAGTAATTAAATGTTTTTTTTCTGTACTTTCATTTAGACTCAAATCAGAATGCATTTTCACAACACTCAATGTAAACCCCAGCTTTGCTCCAAACTAGGATTTTATCTATTTTCAACCTAGTTCTGTGATTATCTTTTTATACTGTTTCTTATGTTGCCATATATTCTGGTATATTAAAATACATATTATGTGGGTCTGAAAGTGAAGAAATTAAGAAACGTTTTTGAGACATCAAGACCTATGACACCTTTGGAGTATTTTTGATATTTTGAAGTGTTCTGAATAGCGCATGTGAATTGGGATCACGGTTGTGGAATTTACTGTTCTACTGTGCAGTTTTTCATCTTTAAGAGTCATTCAGCTGTCTTAAACATTTCAGTACACAAGAAATCATAAATGCTCTATGAGTGTCCCTATAGGGTTCAAATATTAACCAGATTAATCAGAGGATTGGCCAAGCTGTATTAAAGTGAAGTAGCTGCTAATGTACTCATTACATTCTGTGTATCGTTTTGGACATTTAGAAAACAAATTTTCAAATACATTACTGTCACCTACTGGGCTGGAGTGGGCATTTGTATAATTTTTGTGTTATTTAACACAAAATTTATGTTTAAGTCCCAGCCTTAAACAGAATCGCATAGAATATGTAAGATGTCAAATTTAAAATGTATAAAAATGTGACAGTTAAAGCAAATGAGGTTCTCCACTAAACAGTGGCGCTGCTTAATATGATTAATAATTAGCTGACATATATCCTATTACTTCAGGTACTGTGAAGTCAGTCAGTCTACTTTGTCATTAAGTAACATGTAATTGACTTGATTTTTCCCTCCCTGCAGTGTCCTCGTATACATTTTTAATCTATATCAAGCGGAGTACCATGATTCTTTTAACTAAGCTATGTTTACATAGAGTCCAAATAATGTCATGTTTTCATTATGAAGGCACCATGTGTGCAGTGCTAGCTCCTTCTTATGTTTGGACTTTTGCATTCAGCGTCACCTTCCTGTGCTCTTAATTCATCCGCAATATTACTGTGGTGTGTATGTTTTGTTAATGGTGTTATGTCAAATACCAGTGAGTTGTTATGATGGAGATGTAAACAGTCGGGGGCATCGGGGAGGAGGGGAGGTCGAGCCAAAGTTTTAGTGTGTGCAGAAAAAAGCCTACCTGCATGTCTGAGCGAGAGGCTTATGACAGGCAGATGAGTCACCAAGAGGAGACGACAGGGTCAGAACATTTCTACCGAGAGATGGTGACTTCATTACCTCCTAAAAGATAGATGGAAACATCCGTCTGTGTCCTCTACCACTGCGAGAGCAAACGTCTCTGTGGAGCAAACAGGAAGAACTATTGAATCATACTTATCATAATACAGCATTTTCTTTTTTACCCTTGTTTTGGCCTGACCTATAGTTGGGGCTCTGCAGGGTGTGCTTTGTTTGCTGAAGATATTGATTTTTTTTTCTCATTGTCTCAACAACATTCTCAACTCTTTTAGTAGGAGCAGAGAAAACAAGGAGAATGGATTTGTAATAACAATTCAAAATAGTGCTATAGATTTCTGCTGCAAGGCCTAGCTCACGGGTAGAATTGAGTCATTGATCTCATGCCCGCAGTCCTTCTCATTGGCTTCAAAAGGAGAAAAGAGCATCAGGATTTATTCCAAGCCATGCAGCGATGAGCCAATAGTGACTCTCAGTTCTACACAATCTGTTTTTGGAATTTTATCTTTTATTTTTCATCATCATGTGTTTCTATAGCAAATCCAAAACTAATTTTGTACTTTTTAATTAAGACAGACTAGACCTTCCAGCTACCAATTGTCTATACTCAATTATCCTTGCAGAGTCCCATGAGGGATTGGTGGCTATTGCAGATATCTGTTCCTAAGAGCATTTAGCCCAGCAGTCATGTTTTTGGACTGGGAAAAGGAGCCAGAGCACCCAGAGAGAACCCCCACATGCACAGGGAAAATATTCAAGTTCAGTGCTGAAAGATCCCAGGCTGAGATTCAAACTCCGAACCATTTTGTTGCTTGGCAACAGTGCTAACCTAACAACTGTGCCAGTAAATAGTAAACTGCTCTGCGGGTAACAGTGTACTCATCCAACTGTTTTGTATGCAATACCAAGCTGATGAGGTTGAGAGTCGCCGCAAACAGTTGCAAAGATGCTCAGCAGCTAGACTACCATGTTCTGTGGCACATTGATAGGCATGCAGTCGCTGCCATGATGGAGAAGCACAGTGGCTAGGTGCCAAACTTGATCACCTGACTTGCTAGCACCTATTTTGATTGTAGGAAATGAAGGAATTTGTCACAAGAAATAATGTAATCATTTGGTGTGCTTGACTGTGAAATCTCCACCATTCGCAGACAATCTGCGCAGAGTCTGCAAAGTAATACATCTGAATATTCTGGCATGTAATAGGTATGTAATATGATTCAAACGTTGAAAGATAAAGGAGCAACTATGACTATATTATTTGGTTTAATGTGTAAAAGTTGATTTATCAGAATGCTCTTCAGTAGCAGCTGAGTTCTTCATCAGAAGACATCTGTGCTTACAATTAGCGTCAGGCTTAATTCATACATTCTAGTCAACGCTACAGTCTGGTCAACTGTAAAACTTGTGTAACGTAAATTTCATCTTCTTTACCTGCCTACTAGAGGTCTTTGAGCACAACTGAACCACAACCTGAGAGTAGCCAAGTCTTAGAAAGGTGTTTGCATTGGATACTATTCAGCTTTTCTACATGTAACAAGGTTTACCATGTATCTGACCCCATTAAACTTGACTTGTGCATAAATGTTCAATTATTCAGAACAAATCCTAAATGATGTCAACAATAATCAAACTACGCTTGTTTTGCGACAATTCCTGGCTATGCTGGGAATGTTTCACTTTTCTCTGTTGTGGCTTTTGACATGCAATATGCATCCAAAACACAATGAACAAAGATTCTGACATGAAAGACCTTTTGTTCTGTTTTCACACCAAAGTGGTCACAGAAAAACACATCAGAAGAAACACACACCTTGGTGTGGAACAGCCTTCTCACAGATGACTTTCTCACCAAAGATCCACTGAAACAAAACTTCACTTCTGCCACTGTGGGTGGAGTGAGAAGGACAAATGCATCAGCTTCACAGCAGAAGTCCTAGAAACAAAGTTTAAGAAGGTTAGGGAAAGGTAAACATAAATCTGCAATGAAAAATGGTACATTTTCAAATTCTGATTAAACCATAATTAATTTATAATGTCTAGGCCTCATTTTTGAAGAAAATCTAAAGGACACTATACATCCATACATAATTTATAAACTCCAAACTTTATGGAGAATTGAAAAACTCAAAGTCTAATAGAAAGCAAAGACAGAGTGAAAAACGATAATGTACCATAACGTAGGATGCAGTGAGTCCTGCAACCTACCCCTGTTGCGGGGTAAATTATGCCACTGGTAAGAATACATTGGGGTAAAAGTAAAAAAGTATATTAAGTATTTTCATTTTGTTATAACATGTATGTAGGGGTTATATTTTCTTCTGTAATGCAACCAAATTGATCACACTATGCCTTTAGGCTTACATGCACAGCAATAAAGTTTTTCCTATTTTTGTTAAACATAAATAATAAGGGTCTTTATTCAAAGATGATAAAGTTTTTTGCTTCTGCAATGGAAGAACAGCACAGGCTGAATATAGTCTGGCACACTTTACAGATGGAGCATGGTATATAACACAAATGCAAGTCCTTCAAAGATAACTTAAACTGCAATCACCTAAAATGTGTTATGAAACTGATGAAAAACAAGAATATCTCAAGTTCAGACCTGGAGGGAAAGGTGGTTGTTTTCTGCTGGCCAAGACTGAAAGTCTGGTCAGTGAAAAGGGAGTTTCTAAAGCTTCACCCAAGGGACTGTTTGACCGTGCCATACTGGGAGAGAACAGGCACCATTGCAATACTTGAAGGCTGTAAACAATAAGCATTGTTTGCGCTTTCTTACTTGTTACAGACGCCTAACAACCGATAAGATCTTTCTTATATAAAGAGAGAAGATACAGAATATTAGACGTTTGTAACACTGCTATGTGTTACAAAGCAATGAGCTTTAACTTGTCGATTTTTGTCTAGCACACAAATTTTAAGTGGACAAGTAAAAAAACCTGCATAAAATAGTTCGTCTTCAAACTGTTACCAAAGGGATAGTTTAAAAAAAATTAAAACAACCATCTTCTGAATTTCTAGATCTTCTGTAGGTGAACTAGATTTGAGATTGCAAGCTTGTGGTGCCGGAAAATTCACCAGTAAAATGTAGACCTGAATGATATTCAGAGAAAAGCATGATGATGGTACCATCATACAGAAAATCAAAACTGATTTTGAATTTCAAGGTAAATATTAACCTTCTGGTGGCCTTTCTGAGTTGTACCTCATCTTTCAGTAAAACAATAGACTCCAGAGCAGTGACTGCAATTTAACAACGCAATGAATCTTAAAATAATTTTTAGGCTTTCTGTTAAGCAGGTAATAGATTTTCAATAAAGTTAGATGACCACTTAACCCCAAATTCCCTACTCATCTGTGTATGAATGTGTTTGTGACACTGAATGTGGCTCTGGTGTAAAGTGGTGTGAGTGGAGTGAAATAGCTCTCTATAAATTCAGTCCATTTACCATTTAAGGCCAAAGCTTCCTTTATTAATCATGGCAGAGAATGTCTTTCAGCTCAGTTAGGACAAAACTGACATTTTATTTCTTGGCAGAGACACATAAAATGCATTTTATCCCCTGACGAACATTGCCAACTGTTTTCTCCTCCAGTCCAGTGCAGAGATGTAGCTGTTTCATAACTTGTAGGATAGATTATTATTATAATGCTTTAATTTCTGGTCTTCCTACAGCTGTTCTTACTTATTCCTATCGGGTTGTGTGAAAATGAAATCACCTTGACTGCCTCTACTTCTCTAAGTTCTTAGATCTGATGCAGAGGGTATCAAGAAATATTTTATTGTAAACATCCACATCTTAAAACTGAACATTTAGTTAAAGTGTATATGTGTGAGAGATACTGAAATCTATTCCTTCTAAAAGCCAGCACTGAAACATCCAAATTCAAGATGCATTTACATGAAACCGCTGTCTGGACACTGATAGTATTTTTGGATGTTTACTGGGGAAACGTTCCAAGTTTAGACACTCTAAATCTGCTGTAGTTGTTATGCCAGGCCACTATATGGCACTGTGATTTTAGCATGTTGTCAAAACGTTTGCGTTTTTGTTAGAAAACAGTAACTCATCTCCAATGAACCAAGTGCTCATGTTGTAACATATATTCCTTTTCAGAAGTTGTGTTAAACTGAACAAGTTACATAGCACAACACTGCAAGATACTACATGTTATTGTTTTTGTTATATACTTGCTGCCTATTTGTAGAGCAAATCCTCCAGCCCCATGTTCTGAGCACGTGCGCTTGTACACCTGCGGAAGAACGGCTCAGTCATGCCAGATGCAGTTTAAAGTAGTTTAGAAGGGTGTAAGGAGCAAGCAGTTGTATTCTAAAATATTGGCTTTCTTAGTTACATGATGCATTTCAGTACACATTTACACAGAAACACAGAGTGCCTATAGTGGCGCCAACCAGGGGTGCGGTGGAACAGGTATTGTCGCCTAAGGGTTGTATGCTGAATCCTCTAGGGGCCAATAGGGGGATTTTCTCCCTTGGTCAGGAACCTGCCCACAAAGAAAGGAAGTGGCTTTCTTCCACTAGATACAGCAACTCTGCAAGGACCCAGGGGAGAAATCGTTCAGCTCAACACCAGTGATGGATTAACTGCTATTCCCAAATTGTGTTTACCTAGGCACATACAAACCATAAGGAGGTGCATAAAATAGAAACAAAGTAGGATGTGGCAAAGGCAGAACAACAAACAAGACATACTTCAATAAAAAAAAGTGTCAGAAAGTGTAAGGATGTGGAAGGCAGTGAGAGTCTTTGGAGTCATTACTCACTGTTGACTGTTGTCAAATGAAATTAACCCTTTCATCTGTTCAAGCCAAGCAGCCACAGCACAGTTCTCACTCAAGTGACAGCCGGGCTCGTTACGCCTTTCTTCTCTCTCCTTTCTTTGATGCAGTTCCAGTTCAACGAACAAACTCTCTGCGTCCTTTCATCAGCCAGTAGCGCTCCATAAAAGATGACTGGTAGGGCCTGAACAACAGCCGGCTCAGGCACACTAAGTAGTACGGGTCAGAGTCTGACACAAGACCAAACGCACCAAATATATATAAAAAAACAGCTTTTCCTTCATTTTCTAAGGAAGTGGCTTTCTTCCACTGCTCCTACTCTGAGAAGTTATTGGAAAGCTAAGGGTCAATAAGTTAATGAATCAATCGCCCTGCCATTACTCCCTTACATTTTACAAGGGAGTTAAAGCAAATTTTAAGTGTAGGAAAAAGGTGAAGAAACAAAAGGCAAGGCGATGAAGTACACGGCCCTTTAAAAAGATCATTTTTAATTGAGACATCTTAGCTGTTCATTCTTACCGCTCCCTTTAAACAGGTGTGAGACTTCAAACAGGAATAAATAACAGAAAGCCTAATTTATTACAGATTGGCAGGTCAGAGCATTTTACCTAAGAAAGGCTCTACTTCGAGCTTTTCCAGGAGGTATTTAACATCTGACAGCAAATAAATCCAACGCTTTCATGACCTGTAGATGTGCCTGGGGAGAATAGGTAAGAACATTTGTCTGTGTAACTCAGCATGACCTGGCCTTATCGCCCATATGTTCTGACATCTACAATCATAAAGCTTTCTATCATCTTTTTGTTATTCTTTTTCACACATCTCTCTTCTATCATAGTTAATTTTTCGGTTTCTTTACTGTGGAATCTTGTATATTTTCTCACTGAGTGGTGGCGCACACTGACATAGCAGGGATCACAGACAGGCCTGACCTATTTACCAAGAGCTTTTAGTCCTCCCTTGCTGCTCCTTCTCTCACTCCTCTGGTGTTGAGTTGCTGTGCATTTGATTGTGTCTCTAATACTCCATGGTGTGGTATCCATGGGTCGGTCTGACTTGTATGCAACAGTATTCTGGATATTGGAACAGAACAGGAAAACTGAAGTTTTTGAGTCTTTTTTTTAGCATCTTCCAGTCTGCCTTAATTGTTTTGAATCTTCTCCATTTGTGAATGGCAAATTTTTTGGGATTATTGCAATTTATTCCTCACCAAATTGTTTACTATTCAGATTTTTTTCTGTGCACTAACAGAAACAGGCCTAATTTTTTCACATGACTTTATACACACAAACTTGCGTTTCCTCCAAGTACTAAATGTGTGCAAATACTGAAGATAGAGGAGGCAGACAGGCTAAGTGAGCAGCCGAGATGAGTGAGGGTAATAACGTCAAAAACATTAGTGGAGACAGGTAGGATACATCAGGCTGTACATCAGTGTTTCACAGAGTGATACATTCCCCCTTTTAAAGAAAATGTGCCCAAGCGGAAGGCAGACACACCTTAAGAGAAAGGGTTTACTGTGTGCAGAAAAAGGAAAACTAAAGCGGAAAGCCCAACTTAAAGGGGGTGTGTATGTGATTGACGATCAACCAGAGGAGCTCTTGCTGGAGAAATGAGGCAGCAATCACTAAACTCAATTAGTCCAGCCGTGTGCGCCTATATGGGGCAGAGCCTCTAGCCAGTCGCTTAACAGCGCAAAGAGACTCATAAATCCTGATTATTTCAGCTAACAAGAACTTTCTCCCATCTCAGTAAATCATAGACAGGTAAGTGCACACGCAAGGATCATCAAACAACAGGCGTATTTAAAATATTCAAAGTACACACTGCTTCCTCTAGATGTGTGTGTGTGTGTGACAGCTGCGCTGTTTGCTTACCTAAAGGGTTTAATACTGCCCCACATCTGAGAAAACACAGCGGTGGAGCAGTCTAGACAGGACACACACATGCACCAAAACCCAATTAGTTGACCCTAAGCTTAACAAGGGCCGTCTTCTTGGTTTTTACTCACATCCGGCTTTTCTGAGACTCACCTTCACTCCTCATAGGCAAAGTATATCACTTTTCCTGCTTGTGTTTCATAAAAGACATCTTTACCTGCAGCAGAATACACTGACAGTGTTGGAACTTTTACTGCAGTCATTTGCTCATCTTATGCTCGTCATCGCTAAACACTTTTTAAAAATACACTTTTTATTCATTAATAACAGTCTCCAAACACAGAATATTTGCTATGATTTCGACAGTACTATTAGAGGTGCAATGAGGGGAATTGGGGCATTTTTATTTCGTTTGTGTTACCTCGCAAAGGTTTTGCATTCCCACACAATATGTTTACGTTTTCTCACAATAATATATTTTCTAGTCAGTTTATGCAGCATTTCGAATACTGAAAGTCTTTATGCTACAATATAAGGTTTTTGTAAGGCATGTATGTTAATATATTGATTGGGAAATATATCTTTTTTTCTTAGGATACAAACATACCGCAAACTTGTGTGCAAAAGCAAAACGGGTTAAGCATGGGCTTTCAATCCCTTCTTGAAGACATAAACAGAAGATTTCTGTACGATGGAATGAAAGAAAGAAAAACTATTTGGACTGTCTCAATGTTCTCTCTTAATGGCAGTTTTAGATAAGCTCTTCTCATCTGGGCCTTGCTGAACTCACATAGAAAAGTTGACATAATTTTATTGGCAGTTTTTAATCACTGCTCAAGCTCTGGTCAGTATTTAGACTTTCTTCATGCAGCAATGGGCTACTTTCAGTCTCTTGAAAGTAGTATTTAACAAAATTGGATATCTTAAGAAAAAAATCGAACCTGGGGCCATAAGTTGTGGTTTTGGAAGTGAGGAAGTTCTATGGCTGATTCCAGGTTGTCTAACTCTAACCACAAGTTCTTCCCCCTTACCATCTTCTGGCTTCTTGGCATTGACCACAACATCCCTCTCCTGCTGTGTCAGTTGTCAGTCATCATTCCTCACATATTTTGTCCAAGCATCAGCCAAATCCACACATGGCTTTCTGTGTCTGCGCTTCAAGTTTAGATGCCAAACATCTGAGATGTGTTGGGAAGTCTTTTCCTAAGATTTTAAAGGCAGACTGGGTCAAGTGGGCATCGTTTCAATAATAATTTGAAGCTATGCCCCTTAAATCCACCTTGAACTGCCCATTCTCTTGTTCTCACATGTATGCATTCACATTAAAAGACAGGTAAATAAGCCAAAGCTTGAAGCAGTGTAAGAAAATCAAAGTTTAGGCAAGTTGAAGCGGGAGGAAATTGCAGCTCCATCTCACATCAGAGCTGTTAGTGTTGGAGGTGCGTCAGAGACTGCAGGGAAAGACGTTAGTACGAGGTGACGGGACAAGAGGGGGAGGAATCAGGCTGCTTGCTCCAAGCCTTAACTGCCTTGATATCATGGTATAGAATTTGAAATGGATTGGAAGTACATTGGGATGTAACAAGGCAAAATTGGGGAATACATTTACATAGACTTACGTGGATTGCCTTAACTTTGTGTTTTTGGAAGTCTTAGTGTGTGACATGCAGGTAAAGAAAAAAAAACCTTGTTCATTTCACAAGCTATGGACGTGCTTATTTTAAAGACAACCCTTGTAACACAATAAAATTTGGTGGTTGTAATAGTGGTTTCTCTTAGTTGGGACAATTTCTGGAAATGCCATATGGCTGTCTCCAACTGAGGAAATGTAGAATGAAAAGTCTTTGCCCTTCAAATCTCATTTGAGATGTTTGCAGCATCAATTGAGGATCCTTTTATTCACCAACAAGTTGCACCATACTCCCATACTGCCAGGACAAAGACAACATCCATATACTGCAAATGTAATCTATCGAGCTGGTCTTGTTATTGCATTATTTCAGTCAATACACTCCTGATATGGAGGATTCTAAAACAGAAAAACGAAGGCTGAGCAAGCTGAAGCACTTTTGAAAATGAGCTTTACAATGGATATGTTGTCAGCATTGTATTATGCCCCTAATGATGATGACACATGACTTGTGTAGTGGTGGGAAAAAGGCACTCGGAGTTTTTACATTTTTATAAATTTACAGTGTGCTGTGCCCCTGCAGCAATGTTGACAAAGTGGATAACTGATTAAATTAGATAGACCAGACTATTCAAGGACTGTGGAACTAGTATGCCATCTAGTGGCTTTAAGATGCAATGAACACTTTCCATGTCTCCTTAAACTGGAACACATTGGCATAATGAGCACATTTGCAGCATGTCGGTAAGCTAGAATACCATCAGAAGATTAATTTATTTACACAATGTAGCTCAAAAACTGACAGTGATCTTCAATAAAGATTCATTTCACACCCTGGTTTATATTCCAAAATTTTTTGTGTTAATTTTTCTGATAATTTTGTGGCTTACAGCTAATGAAAATATACAATTCTTCTCAGAAAATTGTAACATAGCAGGAGATCGATAGAAACGTATTTTATTTACCCTAAAATGTTGAACGTACTATACAGTGCAACCATGTACAGTACAGTACAATCAATACATGGTTGGGGCTCCCTTTGCATAACTTACAGCATCAGTGCAAATTGTATGGAATGGATCGACCTGTGGCTCTGCTGCGGTGTTAAGGAAGCCCCCGTTGCTTCAGCTCTTCTGCAATGCTGCCTGGGGTCTTTCAGCTTTCTTTTAAAAATGCCTTACAGGTTCTCGGTGGAGATTAGATGGGTTTGCTGGCTGATCAAGCACAGTAACACCATGGTAACCGAGCCAGCCTTTGGATCCTTTGGCAGAGCAAGTTGCTGCTGGAAAGGATCCAGCAGCAACTTTCTTAAGCAGAAGGAAACCACACCTTGGCACAGGTAAGATTCTTTTGATGTGTCTGGTGAAGGAGTGGCTTATGCCCACAGAACGCAACTGTTTTAGTTTTTGGACATGTCCATATGTGGCGACTAGAGGCTGTAGATGAACAACACATTTTGTGGATCTTGTCTACATTCTTGAATGGGCTTTTCCCAGCAACTGTTAAAATGAGACTGAATTGAAATTATTTGGCTTATATGGGACAATGCATATTAATCACTATTCAATATTGCTGTATATACCCCAGATTTAGCAAGATGTCAATTTTCACTCATAGTCCCATGAAACACAGCATACAAAGTAACATTTATACAATATATAAATCGATTGTCTCTGTTGCTTGCCTACATTTCCCACCACTTTTTCCTTCCACTCAATTTTACATTACATTAGATAGGAAACAGCACTATGGGAACAGCCTCTTTATAAATGATCCCCAGTGGCTTAGCTTGTCAGACTGCCAAGCATGTCAGCAGTCCTACCTGTTGTGCAAGTCAAAAAAACATTTCTGTTTTTAGAAAGCTTTTTCTTTTGTGGTATTATAATTTTCTCATAAACTGAGTGTTCAATAGTTCATAATCATCAAATTGAACAGATGTGCAACACTTATTATCCCTTTACACAAAGGAAATTTCATGTTTGTTTTTTTTCTTTTAAACAATACTGCATTTGTAAGAAAAATGTATTTGTGGGTCAGCCAGCAGAGTTGAAAATGTGGGTTGCAACTATAAAAAAAAACTTGTCCAATCCTTTCAGCCAGTCCCAAATGGATTAGGTAGAGGCAGTGTGATGGTGTGGTGCAGCCTTTTCGTCAATATTAAAACCAGATTTCAGATATAGCGAGATGGGATCAGTGACTAGAAACACTCCTAAAGTACACTCCTGATCAACATTTTAAGACCAGTTGAAAAATGGCAAGCATTTACGTTTTGATCTCAAGAAGATTCAAAGTAGAGCTTCAAAATGCAAAAGGAAGTAATGGAAGAGAGAGGAAAAAAAGAAAAATCTGAGTAAGCATTTCATTAGCTGACCAAAAGTTTAAGGACACAGCATTTAAAAGCCCAAATCTTTTCAAAAATGTGGATTCTGTATCGTTTTCTGTCAGGAATCCACACTGTCATGATCTTCTGGTGGTAAAAGGCACAAAAGCTTTTTGAACACCCGAGGTGTTGTGGTTAGATGCAGTAAGATAGTCATCTTCAACAAGAAGAAAACTTGCTCTAAAAATCTAATCAAGAACAAGACTGCACAGAAAATGCAACATTAATTTTAATTTTTACAAATGCCTTCAAAATACACCAATGTTAGATTCACAAACAACGAAAGTTTAAATAATATGGAATTTCATTAAGTGATTGGGGGAAAAAACACTGAAAATGTACCGCAGTCATTGTTTAGAACAAAAACAAGAGGAGCCACATTGATGATCAGTTAAAACCAGAAATAAAAAAACAAAAAACAAAACTACCATATGTATAAGTGGCGGAAACAAAAAGTGACTCTAGCTTTAGCCTTACTTATATGAATGTTCTTTAAAAAGATTAGTCATAGAAAATTTTCCCAAGTAATTATCAATCCAGCCCAGTACGTGTATTTTCAACATTCCCTTCTCACTAGCCTGTATTTGGCCATGAAAATGTACAAAACCCTTTAATTACAGAATAAAGTGCCGATCAGTTGTCCTTGAGGTATTTATCTTTTAGAGAAGGTCTCAGTAAACAAAAACGACACAAGAGCTGGTTCAGCAAAGGTTATAGGATGATCTGAAATGTGTCTCTCCTCAAAAATATCTCAAGTAAATGATTGTGCATTTTTTTGTCTCTTGTGAGTGGGAATGTTGGGAATCTGAAGGACCATATTCTGAAACATGCCAGATATGATGAGTGGCATTAAAGAGCACCTTCTCTTAAACTTAAGAATCTGGGGAATCACAACAACCTGACGGCTGGACGTCCTTACCCTGCGACCTTGCTCTCAATCTGTCACCCTGAGAGCTTGTAGCATGCCTCCTTGTAGGAAGTAGCATTGACAATCCTGAATATATCCTTCCTGATAAAGGTTAGGAAGTTTTTTAGAGGGCAGAGTGGCTGGTTGATGTGGCGGTTGCTGGGATGACAGAAAGCAGTATGAAATGTCACATCCTCACCATTGTACAGCACTCTGATGAACACTTCCCCATCTTTCCGATTTGACTTTGACCTCTCACTTTTTCCTGCTCTGTTTTTTGTCTGGCCTTGTATTGTAGGCGGACTTTTCCACATTTCAAAGACTATTCTTGCTGCAAAGCGAGGAAATTTGGCTTCCTCTAGTCCCAGGGCACTAAGCAACGGGGCAATGGTGACATCATGACCTGAGGAGAGGGTGAAGACCTCCTCCCCACCCAGACGTGGTTGCCGGCCTTCCTCGTTGGCCCTAGCGACCCGCTCCATCTTGTTAGCAGTTCTGTTGAGATATGGGTACATGGCCAGGATGGCGTATTTACGATAGGCCCCAAATCTTCTCCGATCTACCTCATCATCCAACTGCTGTTGCCGAATTACTGAAAACTGTGCCATAGTTAGGCATCTGCCAGACCCACCATCTCCGCCGGAAACACATGGGAAAGAAAGTCCGTGACACAGGTGGCAAAGCAGCGAGTCTATAGGGTTTGCTGCTCGGAGCTGGCGAGTGAGAACACCTAAAGTGCGTGCCATGTCAATGTAAGTTCTTTCCAGGTTGGAATCAGCCACTCTGAGGCGATACTGCCTCCTCTGCTCTTCCTCCAGGTACTTGCTCCTGGCAGGGCACTCGCATGCCGAGCCGCAAAACAATGTGCTCCACTGATGATGCACGGTCACCTTAGTCCAGTCGAAATCTGGGAGGAAGCCGTAGAGAAAGGCCATTCCGCTTTGGAGGGTTCTGCTTTTCCCTGTAGTCTCCATCCAAACCTGGCGAGGCGACCAATCAGAGGGGAGCAGACTGTGGTGCTTGTAGGCGCGTTGGAGGAGCTGCCCATTGCGAAGGTGCTGAACGACACCTGTTGAGAACGACAAAGATTTGGATTTTAAGGAGAAAAGATTTCTATGGCATAACCAAAAACATTTATCCAGTTATTAGGGCTGTCAACATTAATGCGTTAACATGTGATAAATCTAAAAAGTTTAACAAATTAATATTCCATAATACAGGTCAATCGCATTACCTATTTTGAGTTAAAAGAACTTCCGAGAAGGCTATCTAGTTCACAGCAGCGTGTTACATGTTCTTATACTGTGGTCAACAATGGAGAGTTGCAGACGTGAGTGAATAGATGCCAAACTGTTGTTCTCACTTTAAAAAACACCACAAGACAGATACTAAGTACATATTAGAACTGTGAATTATCCTTCCACTGAAGCACAAGTAGCTTATAGTTACATTTTCTGACTTAACATTTTGAAACAAATTTACTATTAACCCTTCATGATTATGACAAGTTGGAAAATGAGAACTCTCTAATTCTTTAACATTTTTCAAGCTCACAAAGTCAAGGATAGTGATTAATCACAGTGCTAGAGTGGGATTAATCTGATTACATTTTTTAATTGATTGACACCACTTCTAATTATGAACAGCAGCACAGAGGAAGCCAATACGTTGGGCTGAGATTTATAGCTGTCTGGTTTGAACACCTGTCTGTGTGAGTTCTCCCATCTCACAGACACTGTGGTTGGGGACACGTGAAATGGAGCCCAGCTGTGCCTCCCAGTGGCCTCTGGTCCCCTGGTCCATGTGATTAATGAAGGAGTTGAGCAGAGGGTGGGAAGGCTGCCTGAGAAGACAAAGAAAAAAATGACATCAAACATGATAGTTGTGATTATTAACTTCACATATAGGAGTTTTGCTGCGTGTTTTACTGTGGTTGGCTTGTATTAGAATCAGTGTATGTATGCTGACACTGACCCATTACTCTTTTCATTGTGGTTGTCAAATCATATGATTAGGTTGAAAGATGCTTTTTGCAGTAAATAACTACTAAATCCGAATTAGCGTCTTAATAAGAATTATTGGTGATTTTAGATAATCAGTAGACCAGGATTTACAGTTGAATGATTATTTAAAAACAACCTGGCTCTGTATGAAAGTAGAATTTGCCTTCATGAATTAATAACTTTGATCAACTACATTGTTTGGAGGATCAAAATTCATTTACAGAGATGTAATAGACTGCCAGTCTTCAGAAATATTAGTTGTTGCTGTTAAAAGTAACGCAACTACTTATTTGCTTTGGGAGGCTGTTCCATTTTCCAAAGAAGGACTAGTTGATTTGGATCTTTTTTTCCTTTAATAAATGTTATGATTTGAAAATGGTCCAGTATCTTACTCAAGTTATCTTTTTTATTAAGATCTAATTATCTGTATTACCTTTGTCTCATTCAAACTCACAAATTAAAAGTGTATTATCTTTCTTGGTTAGACTTCGGATTGCTGTCTTGGTGTAAAATCGTAAGCAAATTAATAAAACTAAAACAACAAATATTATTTTAATAATTACTTGCAATAATAAATGCAGTAAAAATATATGTTAAGTGCATTAAATGATTAGTAGGTGGGAGAATGTGACGAGTACCTATACCTACCAGCAGGTGTCTCTTTAACACAAGGATGTGAACTTTGACAGCTTGATGTATGTGGGATAAAAAAAAAACTAAACATGTAGATATAAAACGATGAATGAATTTGTCGTCTCAGGGCACATGACAATACACAGACACACACACAAATCCCAGGATACACACATCATCATCCAGGAATGAGGAACACAAGAAGAGCAGTCAATGATCCAAAAGATTAAAGAGGATTGAAGATTATAGATTAATATGAAAGAATCCGTGGGAGCAGCAGCTCAACTCAACCAGATTAAGGGTGGGTGCACGCACACGCACAGTTTCCATAGTGATCGCAGAGAGATTCAGGAACAAGCCATAAAAATAGATCAAATAAAACCTGCCATCATGTCTGACCTTACACAGTAAAGCCTAATCTGTTATCTACAGCCACCTGCTACATCAAAAAAGGACAATGAAAGCCTTTTTCTGCCGCCAGGTCATGCCAGTCATCACGTAACCACTCTGCGCTGTTTGCATCATCATACTCTTATTCATTAGCGCTATAATAAACAGTGGGGGCTGAGTGTGGATGTGCTGAGAAGAACGACTTTCTGCCCTGTCAGCAGCAGATCCGACTGGTTTGAGGAGAACCGAACAATTCAGATTTAATTGGCTGCACCGGGAGACTGGATGTCCGAGGATGGAGACACCACAGTGGACAAAAAGCCTCTATTAGTTTCATTGTTGCCAGCTGAAGATTAGAGAGCCCAATTACATTAAGCAGGGATTATTATCACTGGATAGGATGGGAATAGATTAGTGAAGAGGAAGGAAGGGATGGGTGGAGAGATAAAAGAAACAAAAAAAAAATCAATAAAGTGAATGGTGGGATTAACAAAGAGAGACTGTGCTGGAAACGCAGATGAATGAAATAGAATGTAGAACATATGTAGTCAATTTATAAAAAGACAAAAACATTGAGAAACTGTTGGGAAAGAAGGGAAGGAAAGAGAGAGGAGATGCTCCCTGCAGATGGAAAGAGCTCAGTTAACCGCAGATGGAGACAGTGGGTCGGCAGGCTGGTGCCAGGGCATTCAAACACACAAAATGTACAGCAACATACACACACACACGCATCTCCTGCTCCCTGTGACGATCTCTGAGAGCATATGCCAGCTTGTGTGCTTGTAATCACAGTTTGGTCAAAGAAAACAGAAGGAACTACCTACAACATCAGTGCTAGTCATACAATCATATGCATACACATACACTACTCTTTGTATTGGAATTAGTTGGCTTCTTTGTGATGAAGCAGAAATTTTACCCTTTTACAGCTTCACCTCTCAACATCTGTTTGTGGTGAAGCTTAGGGCTAATAGCTATGAGGGATTTGGAAAATGTTTGGAAGGGGGAAGACCTCCACCCTCTCAAGACTTCACAGTCTTCTGATTAATTTAAGTGCAAGCCATAGAAACAACACATCATAAGTCGCAGAGTCATTAGCAAAGGGGAAATACACAACTAGAAAGCCTAAAAATGCCAAAAGTGTGTACGGTAAACATGACCATTCCATTGTTTTTCCGAAGCAGAAAAGTGCAGAAACAGTTAGAGATTCAACAATGTGAGCCCTTCTAACCCACTGCAAACAGCATGACAGCTAGAAACACTTTTTGTCAAATGATTCTGAAAAAAATTTAAATGTGGCTTTAGGAAAAGCCACAACCTAAAGCTGAGGGATGGCAATGCAACACATGTTACTCCACAGCTACAGCAGATATCACCAGAAAAGTCTGGAGCCAGAACCATGACAAGATCAGAAACGTTGTTTGTGAGCATAAACTTCTTCAGATAGGAAGACCTAGCGTCTTACCATGGTTTTTGAATTTTATATCTCCTTTGTCTGAAAAACACCTCTGCTGAAATCCAGATTGTTTGGTATAGTCCTATAGATGAGAATTAGTTTTAGTTGTGACTCGGCTTTCTCAGTGTATGAGCCAAAGGAATGGTAACTCATTTTTGACTTCCCTTCTGTCCACACCTTGTAAAGCATTTGTTTGAATTAACAATTCATGGCCAAAGATGATGTTGTAAAAACTGTCGACTTGAGTTGAGTGACATATGGCGAACTCAGAATAACACTTTGTCTATCTGTGAACACCATATGTCATTAATTATAACCTTCACAAGTACGAAACTGATGAAATGTGTGTAGAAAAGTGAGACTTTCAGCTGTTTCCACACATTGCGCCTGTTTTACACAACCACTCCATAACTCACAAGTAAAGTCTTCTGACAGAGGTCACAATAAAAATGTGAGTGTTTATGGAAGTATCCACCACAGCAACAATGCTGGTCAGAACTGGAGCAGAATTTACATTTAATCTAATTTTGCCAAAATCTTTTATATTTTCGTTTTTCATCTTTAATTGGGGAAGTACTGGCTATTACATTATAGCATACAGCAATAGCTCTCAACGATTTAACTTGTCGCACACTTGAGAAAACAGCCTTCTGCTCTTAGAGCTTTGTGCTCTGGATGCCTCTTGATGGGATTTAAGAGCTAGCGTGGTATTTTAGATTCCAGGATGCGTTTCTTGCAGAACTTTGATGCGAGGTCACAGTGCTCCGTCATGCTTTTGATTTTCTCTGGCTGGAACTGGTTCTGTCAGACATCCGGTCTCCTGCGCTATTAAACAGCAGATAAAGAGTTCACTCCCTGTCCGATTTCAACAATGCTCTCAGCTGCAGAGGTGTGAAGCTGAATCAACTGACTGACATTCAAAACACAGCTTTTTAATTCTTTTACGACCCTCTCCATGTCAAGATGGAACAGTAGAAAGTTAGGTCAAGTGAATGCAGGTTGTAGCGTTCTAGCCTGTGAATTTACAGATAAAAGTCTCCTTGTGATTTGTCCAGATGTGATGCTTTGTGCAAAATTAAGTCGCTAGCTAAATCTGAGCTCAGGTGCACGGCGTCAAAAGAGGATTTGTCTCAGACAATCTGGTGACCATATGGTCCGATTTTCTGGATTTAGTTTCCCTTGCTTATTTATTTATTTTTGAATTATAATGTGCCTACTCTCATGCAGAGTTTGCTTTATTTTAAGGAAATTATTTCCCAAAAACTAGCCGATTTCAGACAAATAGAAAGCAGAGGCGGCTTTTAATAACTGCTCATCATGAAATCTTATCTGACCCTCTTGAACAAGCGGAGTGAGTGAGAGCAGACACAAAGCGCTGCAGATACAAAATGAGAGTAGAGTTCAGCGAGTGGAAAAAGATAAGGGATTTTTTTTAGCACTTTTGCTGCTTCCACCCACTCTCCCTCTCTGGGAAGCAGAAAGTGTGTGTCAGTGGCTGCACAATGATGCATGACGTGTTTGTTAGCATTTGTTTGTGTTTTTCCAGCTGTACAAAAGCGCAGATGTGCCATACCAAACCGTACCCACCCGTTGCTGATGACACATGCATTACAGCTGAGAAGCCAAGCAACTGTTAACAGTGTTGTGAGCAGAAATCCAGTTAATGCTCCTCATTCAGGTTGTGATTTCAACTAAATTCAGCTGGAGCTTTTCGAGGCAAAACGTTCTTATCACTCCTCGACAGGAGTTTTTCAGGGAGAATATTAAAAGCTCTGACATATATTTGTGTCTCATGCTCTGCTACTTTCATATAAAAAATAGAATTAGAAAAAAACTGTGCCTGAGAGTTAATTTTACTTACCTGAAGTAAAAAAAAAAAATACAAAAAAAAATACATTTGTTTGGGTCCAACTCGGCTTCACTCTCCTTAACAGTCGTGTCTACCGAAAAGGGTCTTTTGTACATTACTGGCATAACAAAGAAAAAATGAATTTACACATGCACTGATAAGAAGTATGCAAATTACTTAGGAAGTGACAGGTCATGAAATTTTCCATTCAAACTGGACTTAGCTTGAGCTACTTTGCAAAGAAGTAGTTTCAGTGTCTAGATGTGCAAAACGTGTGCAGGAGTTGTCTATCACACGAATGTGGATCAAATACATCGTTGTGATGTCACAATATGTGAAATAGTTCAAGGGATGTGAACACTTGTGCATATAATCACTATGTTGTATGAGATATATACAAATTATGATTGTAGTCACTATTATTTTGTACCTGCTGGCAGACAGGGTGCAGTCGATGCTGGGGCGTCTGGTCTTTGGGATGGCGTAGAGAGGGTAGCGGTCTCCATGGCGAATCATCACATGAACAGATAGCAGCTTGTAGTCCGCGGGGCTGTGACCTGTCAGGGCACAATACAAATAGACTTTTTTTTCTGTTGTTATTCATTTTCCAACACATGTTTTATTGCTGTTTAAAAGAAATAAAAAAAAGAATGGTGCTCATAATCTGTTGATCCGTTTATTCTCAGTGAATTACAGGCAAACTCTGCAATTTTCCTAATCTTTAATCTCGAGAGAAATTTTCTTTCATTTTAGGTTTTATTTTGCTGTTAGGACCAAAAAACTGATGTAAAAGAAGCCATATAAGGCCAAGATATCAGCTGAAATCTGTCACTATTTGGAAAATATTCCTGCTGCTATGTGAAAATCAGCACCAGCTGATTTGATATTAACTACTGGCTTATAAAAAGATTTATTATAACCGAAGTATTGAAAAGAGTGGTATGATTGTTTTTACTCAAACAAGGTCTACTTTGTTAACAGAAAGAAGGATGAATGGAGAAATATACCGAGAATCTGAAGATATGGCAAATTGAATTTTTAAGCAAGACAATAGACCCTAAAAACAGGGTGAAGGAAACTCTAAATTCAGAGAAAGAAGGTTAAAATTGTTAAAATGGCCAAGTCAATCACGTAATTTTTATCCAATTGAAAATCTATGGAAAGAACTTAAGAATGATTATGTGGAAGAAAAAGAAAAGTATCTAATCAATCTCTTTGAGTGCATTCAATACTTATTCCCTGTTTCATTTCATTATTTCCCTTGCAACGACATATGTGAAGTGATACGATTTGATTTCATCGAATGTGTGAATTACTCTGGTTGCTGCCCACATCTGATATGAATTTTACAACAATGGCCTCATTAGAAATATCTTGTACACATAATCATGCATCTGATGCATCCTGACATACATTCACACAGTTGTTCCTGTGTGCATGCGTGTGTGTGTGTCTGAGTTTACAACAGTTTGAGAAGATATATAAAAAAAAAAGTTAAAAAGGAGATTGTGTAAATGAAAGCAACATGTAGTGGAAAACAATGTGAAGAGTTATTTGTAGTGCTTAAGCAACTTGCCTCCAGCACTGCAGGGTCTCTTTCACTGACCCCCAACCTAGATAAAAACGGCTCCACGATGTAAAAATACAGATGATGCAATTACAAGGAATTGACTTTACCAAATTTAACACATCCCTGGAGTTCTGACACACTAAAAGTGTACTGTGGCTGAATTATATAAAGTTTCCATGTGATCTATTTCTAATTCTGGCTTTAAAAGCAAACTGGTCTCAATAAAAAGGAGTTTGCATTTCCCAGCATTCGATGGGCTTTCATAAATCCTATAGTTACTTTTTATTTATGCATTTACCTTCCCAGGCTTGTTCGGTGCGATTTGGGGTGTTGCAGTAGCTGTAGGCCTCAAAAACAGGATCGGGCTCTTGGGTGTGATGCACAGGAAAGACTCGCTTTCTGCTTTTCGCCTGGAGACCTCTGAAACCTCCATCTGCAGCCTGGACTGTTTGCTCATCCAGCATGGGAGAGGTGGGAATCAGGTTCACTGCGAGGAAGAGGAGAGAGGGGGAAGTAACAACGTTAGAGAGGAAGGAAAATAAGAACATTTTCAATTCATGCAATAGTATTCTAGCACCAATCTGTGGTAAAAAGCCTGAGGCTAAACTTGGTGGTCAGTACCGAGATTTTTATGTAATGGGACAAATAAAAAGAGGGGAAAATAGAGCAGAGTAGCAACAATTTAAAAAAATGGATAGAATAGCAGACAAACACGACTTTGTCACAGTTTCACCACATTTCAAGTCCGTGACAACAATTGTGTCCTTCTTAAGACCTCACTGTTACCATGGTGTAACAAAGACAGAGCTGCTGTGGGAACTTAAACCAGCTTTTGCAAAGATCCAAGAAAAAAAAGCACAGCCCCAACGTCCCCTTTTGGAGAGCCGGAGGTCTAAATCCCACTTACATCACACACTCACACACACTTTAGACATTCAAGTTTAAAAGTAAATTATATGAAGCTTGAATGTCTAAGTTTCATTCAATGTTGCTTCCGGCTACAAAAAGAACAGACACATTCCTGCTTTGATGGTGACCTAAATAGATTATGTAGTTCTGATTATCGCAACATTCAGGCACAAATCATACTCTGGAAGAATAAGAACACTGTGTATGCTGTCAGAAAATTCCTCTGTCTTCTCACAAACTTATCAATCTCAGAGATTTTGTGCCAACATTACTTTCTCTCTTGCCCTGATTTCTAACCAGGTATGGTCAGTGGTGTGACTGTTTGCCCACTGTGCCAAAAGGGTGGGAAAATATACATACATACATACATACAAAACTGTCTTTCAAAAAAGGGATAGTTGACACCAACGCACCAGACTGAAGACCAGTTTTGATAGAGAGAAAAGAGAAAAATGATAAATCAAGAAAATGAAAAGTTTCTTATAATTTATTGTGTGATTAATTGATTTATTGTTTATTGTGACAGGCATAGTTAACCGACTGCAGTTATTGCACCTGGAATGAATAAGCATTTATGTCTGAGTTGTGGATGTAAAGAGTATCCTTCTCCTTTCTAAAGGTAGGTCTGATTGGTGCATCTCTGTTACAGAGTGACTGCTGACCTAAAACTTGTTCTTTCTTTATTTCATGTATCCAAATTGAAATTAGAAAATGTGTTATCAGCAATATACCTAATAGCAGCAGCAGTAGTAAAGAATAAAGCACATAATGCTTTATTTTTGTCAAGTAAAAGAAAAATAGTGATTCTGATGTTTTTGCTAAAGATAAACACATAGAGTTTCATGCTGCCTTCTTTAGTTAATTTTAAAATAAAACTATAACAGCTGACAAAGCCTACAGTATAAAGTTACGTTAACACTTCAATCTTAAAAGTAGCTGATACACTGGCACGTACTTGTATGAGTATCAGTTCCTCACTGGCTACTTAAATCAAGTTATTGTGGTATAGCAGAGCGAATAAATTACACCCGACGGAAAATGGTCATCTAGGCACAGAAGGTTACCAAAATTGCTGTGAAAGTCATCAAACAATTTAAAATAAAAAAAAAAACTCTGTCCATTAAGCACCTTTATATAAACTCACCAGAAACGATGCAAAAGAAGAAAAGAAAGTGCCCGATAACACTGGAGACCATGCTGATAGCTGACTGCTGCAGACACACACACACTGGAGCTCATTCACTACCATAACCTGTTCCCCATACGCAGCCACCTCCCAAGCCACCGTCCAAACACAGGCCTCCGCAGACTGACCAAACTTCTCCAGACCAGCTCTGCCACAGTCCCGTACACAATGGGGCTTTTGTGACCTCATCCTCAGTTTGAATGGGAGCACAGGAAAGCTGCACAAGGCTAGCTGGAATACACACACATTCATGGGTCTACACAAAGTTTGGCTGCACTATTTAGAACGTCTCCTTTCATCACATTAGAAATAAAAAGGGGCTTAATTAGAAGGTTTTATCCAAAGGAAAAACAGAGTTTGGGTGATGGGGGAGGGCTAGTCGTTAACATGTGAATACTTTAGCAGTAAACATGGTGAAAAGCTTAGATCCTACTTTTGAATAGGATCGGGCATGAAAAGAAAAAAAAAAAAAAAACACAGACAGAAAACTACTTGCTGTCTAACTGCACCACGGCTGTAATTAGAGGGTAGGAAAGCACTTTGATAAATGAGCCAAGTGCACACCCAAAAGCTGAAACACTAAAATCTTTAAAGTAACTATACTGCCATTTTCTTTTAATCAGAAAAGAGCATAAATCAGCTTCTTTACAAACACTTTTTCTTGGTTATGAATTAAATCAGTATAATTAATACTTTTTTGTAATATATATTTTTATATATTATCCCTCAACATAAAATTATTGCAAATTACCACAGTGAAATAAATGAAGCGGGACAGTTTGAGAAAGACGAAACAAATCTGTCATTCCCAAAAGGTTTAGCCAAAACTGGAGTCAAGGTTTTACAAAATTAAGGTATAAAGAATCAACATTTACTTTCGAATCATGTATTTCAAGTTTGATCAGCATCTACATTTGAGATTTTGAAACAGGAGAGAACAAATTTAGTCCAAATTGCTTTGAAATCTGTGAAATACGCCTGTGGTTTATTTGCTGAAACGAAGATTCAAATTAGATGCTAACTTCAGGGTGCTGGGGTGTACAAACTTTTCTTACTGCGTTTATAGGAGAAAGAATAATCAAAGACATTTAAAGTACATCTGAAATGCTCCGTGTGAAATATATTTGTGCTTGATCTGATCCTCTTGAAATGTCTTGCTTATCTTTTATTCCTGCCCGTCAAGCTACCAACTCTTCTGCAGAACACGGCTCCGATTCCCTTCTCTTTTACAGATTCACTTCTTTGTGTTTCTCATGTTCTGTCTTAGTCACTGTAACCACCATGTGCTGCACCACTCGTCTCTGAGAGGTCCCTGTCCTTTCACCGTCCTTGTCCCCTGGAGGCAGATGGACAATCTTTTGATAGTAAAGATCATCAATAAGCAATAAACGGGTGATCAGACTTTTCCATTAAATGCAGCGAGTCAAAGAGGAAAGAGCAGTATGAGACAGACTGACGACACGACAGTCATTTATTAAACATGAAGAGAAAATCCCCTGTTTCTCTCCTGGATAATGGTTCAGTTCTTCCTCATGTATAAATAAATTATGGCAACTATTTTCTCCCCTACAAAACTACTTTAATGAAATACGCAACAGGCATGATTAGCATAAGCCCAATGCACTGCAAGAGGCCGCAGTAAAAAGTGGTCCCAAATAGCCATTTGGGACCATTTTATAGGCAGTATGATATATTTTTATGAGCAGCTGATGTTTATAAACACCAGTCAGAAGTTGTAAATGTTGGCAAAGATCTGTCAAGAATACCAAAACAGCATTTATAAATTACACTTATTCTATGTTAAAGAGTCTATTTGCAGGGATAATGTGACAAGCGTCATCTTCATTTGTGTGCTTAAAATGTCATACTGCACTGGGAACCTTCATAGGAATAAAATGGAGCGGTACAAACACTTCATACAACATACATTTTCAGTTGCATAATGATTTGAATCATGATTTGCATGCTGCTCCCCATTTTGATTTTGTTTGTTTTGTTTCTTTTATTATGGTGCTGGATCTGATTTGGTGGAACAAAATCCTAGTTGAACATGTCGAAAAGTATAAGGTTAACTTACACAGCACTGCAAAAGATGATGAAAAACAAAACAATTCAGTAAGAAGTTTTCCGTTAAAATGCTCAAGGTTTTTCAAGTTTATTTGTATAGCACATTTCAGCGACAAGGTCGTTCAAAGTGCGTTACATCATAGAAAACGCAAAATACATCACACAGTCAATAATAGGAAAAAACCATTAAACATTTTACATTTTGTCAAATGTCATAGTTACACATCAATTGGGTTGGTCAATATTTCATTTATTAAGGTTCAAAAGCAACTCCAAAAAGGCAGGTTTTAGTCCAGATTTGAAGAAATTCAGTATTTCACATGTTTTGCAAAAAAGCAGAAAAAAAAAAACTGGAGTTACAAAAGCTGAAGAACTGAAGTCTAAAACAGCAGCTCTGAGTCACTGGATTCCATTTTAGTACTTCAAATGAACATAAGTAGCATGTGCCTAATGGCACGTCTGCCCTGGGAAAACTGCACTTTTATTTTAAAACTTTGCTGAACTCTGAAGTGCATAGGAAGGACAAAAAAGGTGAATTTCAACAATTTCAACACATAATGAATCCAAGTAACAATCGGGATCTCTAAACTTTCTCTGCATCAGCCACTACTTTTGTTAGCCTTGGACATTTGCACCAGTGCACAGCAGTTCGCCTACTTTTCCTTAGAGTGAGAGGTTTCCCAGCATTCAGTCAGCTCTACATTCGTGCTCCTTCTGTACAAGAAGACACAATTCTGTGCACCTCAATGTGCAAATAACGGAGATGGTGGGAGGGAAACAAACAAAGCATCCAGAGAAGTGCAGGGTATTTATAGGAATTCTACAGGGAATTCTGCTTTGTTTTTGCATGAATGGAATGTCTAAAATAAAACAGGAATGAGAGGATATACATGAATGGTTATTCAAAACCGCAACAAAAAAAGCAGGTATCTGACCACGGCTCCTGAGTAACAGAAAATGTATATTTACATAAACGCACACGGGCGGACTTACAGAACTGGAGGCTGAAACTGAGGACGGCCAGCACCGCCCCGCCCACCACCACCAGGAGGAGGAAGCGGTTACGAGCCAGCATCTTGGAACCGGTCGGCGTTTCTGTCCATCAGCCATCCAGACTACATCTCATCCCTATAAACACACAAACATAAAAAAGAAGAGAGAAAACTACATTCGATTTACAGCAGCTGTTGTTTTGTTGCACATGTGATAAATATGTGCAACAATATTTAAGCCCAATTCTTTCACTTCACAATCCTTACAGACTCACTTGACACTGAAACCAGCAATCATGTTAATACTCACACTCCCAAATTACAATCGTAAAACAGGACAACATGCTCTGAGAACACAGATGTAAAACGTAAAGATAAATAAAAAAGGGTGCATGTTTTTAAATGAATAAAAATGTCTGCATAATTACTCGTGCTAAACATCAACCACTTACATAAACAATACAGATAATTGTTCAACATTGTGTATCAGATTTATTCCAACTAACTCAAATGTGTGGCACAGTCCATGCAATAGGTTGCATTTCCAGACCACTAAAATTAAGGCTACATAAAATACATATAAAAATAAATGTGCTATTTTATTAAACTTAAACCATTTCTTCTCACTTAAACCATTTAGAAACTTCTGCAAAAAAAAAAGGTTAAAATTAGAAACAAGTCTGGATTGAACTAACACAACAAAAAAGCCAACGGGAGGCCTAAACCTTAAAGCCTACCATTAGGTGGTGTAGAAATGTGCCCAGCCCTCAGTAGTGAAGCTACAACACCACCGAAAACCATAAATATAACCTTCTTGATTGGTTCCCTGAACACATTCGCCCACAGCTTCCGGATATCAATGATGAAGAGCAGAAATGAAAGTTAATTTGTTTTAAGTTTCTTCTGTATGACTTAATAAACTCGTTAGTTAGCCACAGACTTTAACTGTTAAATTACCTTTATGAATCATGCACGATAACGATCACCGGAGCACAGTTAAATGATTATTACGAATGTATAGTGAAACGTAATGAACGGTCTGCGCATGAGCAAGAGAATCCATCTTTTGAGGGGGAAAAAAAAAAAAAAAAGTCAGGGATTCTTTTTTATATAGACACTGGAAAATACATCAGTAGCTTTCACACAGAGAGCGCTGGATTTTATGCGGATAATGTAGGAATGTTCTCCCTCTCTAGGGAACTCAAACAGTCCTTCAGACTGCGTGGAGTCTCTCCTTCACTTAAAGAAATACTGAAACTCGATACGGTTAACTGAGTCGATAAGCTCCCGTGAGAACGGCCAGCTGATTAACTAGTTAGCTAGCCGACGTTCGCTATACTTTGCTACATTAAGCGTAATGAACGACACCCTCCGCTAAGGACATTATCATAGTGAGCCGCAACAACAGAAGTTACAGACTTCCTTTCGTGGCGAGTCTACATTGAAGGAATGAACTCAAAAGTCTTTTATGTTTGTTATCACTCTCATCTGTACCGTCAGATTTTTACCCCGCATACCACAGTGACGTAGTCGAGCGTCAGACTTTAATTGCCTGAATTTTTTTATCGCACATGAACATTTCCGCCAACTTTGCTCATCGCTACTTGTTGCTTCCACCTAATATAAGTAGAAACTCTGCACCGACAAAAGGCTTTGTGTTGTGGAGGAACAGAGCCAATTAAAAAAAAAAAAAATGCCACATCAACAACACTGCAGCAGAACATGGTCAAAACACCAGAAGATAAAAAAGCTCGAAAACACAAACTGACATCAATGACGGGTCTCTTTACCTGCAGATTGCAGTGACGGATCCTCACATAGTTACTCGGATAAGCACGACTGCTACTCAAATCCAGCGCTTCGGTTTCTCTGTTACACCTGACTGCCTGCAGAGAGCCGACAGCAGTATCAAAGTACAATGGATGGATCTAATGCAAAGTGAGACTTCCGGGGGGCGTCCTTTCAAAATAAAAGAAGAGGCTTCCTGCTTTGACGGTCAAGAAAGAGCAGCTAAGAGTCCACTCTTAGTCGGAAGTCATCATTAAAATAAATAAATAAATAAATGTAGTAAAAATGATCAGTTTCTGGGGCTTTCAACTTAACTCCGATCTGCCTGAACTTTCTTGAGTCACATTTGAGGTTATTTTCAAGAGCTCTGTAAACAAGGAGTTTAGAGTTTAGTTTAGTTTAGTTTTTTTTTTCCATTATAAGACTAAATGAAGTAGTGCCCTTGAATGATGATTGTATCTGCTTTTATTTGTTTTGAAAGTCAAAACCAGAATTATTGAATAAAAAATGTATTAAACTCTGAATTCTAGATCTACTTTTTAATGGGTGCAAAATCTCTGGAAGCTGAAAAGGGAGAAACTGCTTCTGTCCATAAACTTATTATGAAGTGTTTTTGAGGTATACACTGCTTTTAATTGTCAGATATTTTAATGTTGAACTTGAAAGTGTCTCTCAAGAGTTAAACCACAGCAGGGTACATATAGAAAAAATAAGACCATAGGATATGAATTTTATGCTTTAACTTCTGATCCCTTTAATTATGTAAAAAATAAAATGACATTGGGTCTTGACATTCAACTAAACTTTGTAATTATAGTTTTAATATAAAAAATTAAGTGCGGTGATCATCTTAGCAGTAGAGGATGCAGCACAGTTGTAAATGAATGTAACTGAAAACTAAGACTTAAGACTCTTAGCGTTTATTTTGAAACAAATTCTTTGGTTCTCCAGAAAGGCTCTAGCTTTCCGTTTCTAACTTGACAATAGAGAGAACGAGCTCTTCTTATATAGTTTGTGGATTCTTGGCCAAGGCAAAAGGCCAACCTAACTGCCCCATCTGCTGGACTACCTACAGCGATACATGTGTTGTCTTTTTAGTATGAATGCTTCAGATACTTCAATTTACTATATTTCACAATGGAAATATTTAAACATTTTATATTATTTTTAAGCTTTTTTGTTTATAATATATCAGATGAATAGTTATTTCCCTTAATATAGGATGTTTTTTTAAAGTGAATGAAACATTTTGACATACTGTGCACAAAGAGCACAAGAGATGATATCTTTTTTGTAGATATTGGAACTTGTTAACCCCGTTAGCATCACAGATCATACTGAGAGTCTCACCATGGCCTAGAAGCATCAGAAAATGATCTTGTCGGTTGCTACGACCAGAGTTTAGCCTCTGCTAATGCCTGACACAAAATTGTTGTCAGGGTTATCTTCTTTTAACTTTGCATTTGCATTGTTTTCAGACATTTCACTTGGTCACTATGTTTTCCAACCAGAGAAATCAGGTTGTCTTGTTTCCTTGTGTTCATAGTACAATTCTTGCTCCAAGCAATAGGTCATCAGTGTATTCTTTATAAAGCTCGTAAAGTTTCAAGTTTCCATCATTACAACAATGGCATTAACCAAAACATGAATCAGACAGAGTAAGATCTTCTCCAGGATAGCAGCTATCCCAAGCATCCACTTTTTTTTATACTGATCTAAACCTTGATCAGTGTCACAGGGGGAATTGGGATGGCTGGTGCCTTTCTCCAGCGGTCAGTTGATAGAAATAGACAACATCCTACAACAGATTGCTATACCATCAGACTCAACACAGACAAATAACCTAACATGTATGTTTTTCGACTGGTGATGACTATTCTGCCCCTGTGCAGCAAATAATTTACCCCAGCTGTTTTGTACCTCTGAATATTGTTTTTCTGTGTGGAGGGCTACAACCTTGGTAAGATGGCGGCAATGTCCATCCAACAAATATGCTACAATGCCGGAAGAATTTGCTCTGCCATCCAAATCACTGAATTCAGACAGTGCAATCTCTGACGCCTAGGGATGCAGATTGCTTCTGTAACATTTGTTAAAGGATGGAGTGATCTAAGGAGCTCAGTAAATTATGGCATGACTCTGTAATAAAATGTAACCAGTTCAAAAAGAAAATGTTGGGGATAAAAGCAACTTAACATTGAAGAGGTAGGTCACATTAACATCAGAGACCGAGGTCAGTAGGGGTGATATAAAGAGCATTTCCACCATATGAGTGGAGCAGGTTTTATTGGATTGAATAATAATCTCTCACTGTCTGGCAGTCCAACAAAGAAGCCAGTTTGGTAGCTGCCAGGGAAATAACACTCCCCATACTGTATTTTGTCTAGATTAAAGTTAATTGCAGAGAGGATTACAGTGTAGAGCTCTTTTTTAGGCCCCTAAATACATGTGAAAGTAACTATTAATGCTTCAGCTCATTTAGACATTTATGAAATGGTCAAACAAACTCTAAAACTTAAAGCTTTTATAGCTGCAGAGGATGAGTCGGAATCACATTAAACCATATAGATTATGAATGAGATATCACTTCCAAAGTGAATACTTTGGGCAATATAATGTTGATCAGATTTCCATTGATCTTTATCCATTGAAGTCTGTTAATTTAGAAATAAAGTTCACACTGGATAAAATTTTAAAAAATTGTTAAGCTTTTTCTACCACAACAGACCAATGGAACATACATTTTCAATGCTGTCCTGTTGACATCCTACATGTGTTTGCCTCTGTACCATTTTTATAATTGAAAATATGGCCTGTAACTTTCTTTAAAATAGAAAGTTACAGGCCAAATCCCAACAAGTTTGGCTTGTTGGGATTTGCATAAGTCTTGTGTTTGCATATAAGAGGGCCTGCCCTCAGTTCCAAGATGATTTTTTTAATACTATTTATCATTCACACTTGTAATGTGGAGGTGATGAGACAGTAAGAATGTAACTTTGACTGTGTACTACCATGATGTCTATCTTAGCTAACACACACACCAAACTCCTTATACAATTGGGGCATTGATAAAGACTTGTCTCACGTGAAAAATGTTTGTATTCTCGGGTCATTGTTCAGGATAAATGGTTCTTGCTTAAAATGGATAATGTCCTTGGCAAAAATTCCAGATGATTATTCAAAGTGCTGAGCTGTGTTTGCTTAATATAGAAATAGGGGATGAGTGAAAAAAAGATGAACTCCTTGGACTTAGCTGTAAGATAAGGACATGCACATGCTCCTCCAGAATTGATTATACAATGACTTTTAGTTGCTTAATGGTTTCAGTTACTGAGCCATTCCCAAGTGAATCTAGAAGAAACTGCATGTAAGACACCAGGTTCTTATGGGCAGGCGAAAGAAATGGCTGTAAAGTGAAAGTGTCATTGAAATAAACTTATTAGCTACTGCTATATTTCTATTGTCTATAGAAAAGTAATTTAACAGCGTGGACTTAGAGTGTGACCATCACAGTGTGAATCAGACTGAGGAATCTTCTGGGCTTTCAGTGGGTCATTGTCAACAGGCATCTTCCTTCTCTTCCACAGTAATATCTAGGGGTACGTCGGTCGGTCATATGAGTGGAACTGCTTGAATGTGCAACCACTTATCTTGCCGTGCTCCCTTCAAATTCTACTCAGCACCAATGCAAGTCATGGGATAGAGATGGGGACGAAGGCAACCTTTATTGGGAATGGCATGCATGTGCTTGGGAGTGTGTTTCTATTTTGCCACGTGAAAGTCTATTAGGTTAAGTATAGGAGACATGTCTGACTGTGTCTTTTATACAGTAAGACAGTAAGTGTGACCTGATGCTAATGTTTTGTTGATATGATAGTCAAATAATATTTGATCATACTCAAGCCTTTGAACATAATAACATATTTAAATATCAAGGATGGCTGAAGTTGGTGCATTTAACTGTGACCGATTCAGAATAGTTGAGAATAAAATACAAAGATTCTTTGGTGAAACTGATTTTATTGGAATTGGTAGGTAGGACTGCAAGGTAGCACAGTTTGCAGCATTATTGCCTTCCAGGAAGATCATGGGTTCAAATCCAGGCTTGGGGTCTTTGTGCATGGAGTTTGTATGTTCTCTCTGTTCCGTCGTGACTTTTTTCCAGCTCCACTATCCAAAAACATACCTGCTAGGTCAGTTGATCTCTGTAAGGTATGAGGTATGAGTGTGCGCATTCATGGGTGTTTGTCTTGTGTTGCTCTGTGATGAATGGGTAACCTGAGACAAACGCATAAAGACAAGAAAGGGAATTGTTAGGGACACCAATGATTGTGACACTGATCACTTTTAAAAATACAACTATTTCTTAGCTTGAGATTTTTTAAAACAGAATAAATCCAATTAAATTAGAGTTGGATTTTTACTAGATTCATAAGTGTGAAATTCTTCCATTTATGTAAAAGATACATTAATTGATGTATTGTCCCACGTCTTCTAGGAGTGCAAATATTTATGAAGGCCATTGTTTAAGATAGTGCAGATATGAATCACAAGCCAGGCAAGCCCCAAAGCACATGCAATCACTTTCAGTTAACAAAATAAGGAATTCTGCATTTAACATATTTATTTTTACTATTATTTTACATGAAGGTCACATATGATATAACTGTAACAAATGATTTTTCTCTAAGTGAAAAATGGACATGGAAATATCTATTAATATGAATCTAAATCTATTATAAAATAGTATTGTATGCTTTTGTTTATTGTTTTGTTTTACAGGATTCTCCTAAAATCAGTGAAAGAACAACCAATGTAGTCAACAAAAGGTAGAATTTCAGAAAAGCTGGAGAAATCTGACTCTGAACCAGAATCTCAAGCAAACTGTCTCCTTAAAAGAAAAATACACAATTTGAAAAGAAATTAGGAAGGATTTAAGACTTTTGCACAGTATTGCACATCCCAGACTCCGCAGCTATGCAATGACTGTCCTGAAGATGCCAGAGAACATGTGAGCACCTCTGTAATGACTGACCACTCTGTGGTCACATGTGTTAAACTTAGAGCTCTGAAAATACCAAAAAGAGATTTTCCAAAGGGCTGATGGTGTCACATTGGTTAGCAATGTTATCTCAAGGGTTCAGGGTCTTTTTCTGGGTATTCGGACTTCCTACCACAGTCCATGTTCATGTCAGGTAAATTGCGATTCTAAATTGTCCTCAAATGTGTGTTTGTGTTTGCACAGTTGTATGGGTTGTACCCTCTCTCCTGCCCACTGACTGCTGGCTCCACGCTCCAGCCTGCAGTTTTGAAAATGATTACCCAGCGACTGAAAATGAATGGGTGGGTATTTTCTGAACCGATTGCACCTTATTGTTTTAATGTACTTAACAACAAAGTTAAAAGTTCAGTAGCCCAGATGGCCAAACAGTGGTTAATCATTGACATTGTGTTGACTGGACATAGATGTTTCCAAAAACACTTCAGAGTCATGGAGAAGAGTTTTTGCATTTGTAACCGACAGGATCAGCCAGGACAAGATAATCACAAAAGAGACAAATTATAAATTGGTTGTGTAGTACCCACTAATTATTTTAGCTGTCAGATCAATTGGCTGCAGTTAAAAATCCTAAGTCTGAGTTAATATCTGGAGCTCCTGTTTGCAGTATACCAAAATATACCTTACATCCTTTTATGGTTTGCATGGGATTACTTCAAACTAAGGGATTCCCCAAATCAATTTGCTTTATAAGGCAGCATCCTAATATGGATGTCACTCTTACCAGGTATCTGAATGTCTGTTACAAATGTAAAAGTTTCCACATTTCTTTAAACAGCAGGAAAGTCTTAACAAAATTATGATGGCAGGTCTACTACTACTACTACTAATAATAATAATAATAATAATAATAATAATTAATAAAAATTAATTATTATTCACTAATAATAATTAATTTTACATATGCGATTTTACATATGCAGAGCCTTGAAAAATTGTCCACAAATATAAATCTAAAAAGCGTGGTGGGAATTTGCGTTCACTTCCCTTTTATTCACTAATATACAGTATGTCCAAAAATACAATTCTATGTAATCAACTCTCTTTTCTATCCTTGAACGCAATTTAATCTCAGTATAACTACAGATGCAACCTTCGATTTCTTAGGGAACATTCTCACGAAGACCAAGGAACAGAGCAGACTGGGGAGAGATATGGCTGTGAATACTAAAGCAGGATGAAGTTATACATTTATATTTCGGGCTTTAAATATTACAGTTCTGTTCAGTCCATCATCTGGAAATAGAAAGAGGGTGACAGAACAACAAACCTACCAAGCCACTTTCCACAGCTCATGCCGGTAATTCTGTTGACAAGACAACTTCAGTATTGTCTTTGCAACGTGTAGTTCTGTGGTGAACACAGCAAATGTATGGAAGAAAATGCTCTGGTTAGATAACACGAAACCCTAACTTTTTGGCATACATACAGAATATGTCAAATATAATAGTGTGTTGTCTCCCATGAGAACAACACTAACCTCATGAGGGAACCTTGGTGGAATTACCATGTTGTGTGGATGATTTTTCAGCAGAGACAGTCGAGCAGGAGTTTAGGGGAAGATGAATGAAGCAAAATCCAGGACAGTCTTGTAGTAAATTGCTGCACAAAACTTGAGATTGAGGGAAGCGTTTCATCTTCCAACAAGACAACAGCTCTAAACATACAACAAGAGCTACAGTAGAATAACTTAGATATAAATATTCAGAAAGCCCAATCAATGTCCAATTCTTTCACTTTGGCAAAAATGATTGTTTAAAGACACTTTTTGCTGAAATCAGCAGCAGCTTATTTGCATAATACTGATATAACTCTAAAATAACGTATTCTAGAAGGAGCTCAGTTAGGCAGAACTGACCAGGTGATTTCTTATCTGAAAATGATTGTTTGCAAAAAATGTAGTGAACATGTTCAGTGTAGCCCATGGACTTATTCTAACATGTATAAGGAAGCATAACAGGGCCTTTTAAATTAGAATTTGTTCTTTTAGATTCTCTCATTCCTTCTTGTTCATAAACATATTTTCTTTTTTGTGCACAAACGTTTTGGCTGTAAGTCTTTTTAGCTGTGATTGCATTTGACCTCGGAGGCCAACTAAAAGCCACAGAAGAATGTTTGCAGTCAAAGTTCAGACTAACATTTTATTTGTCCAGACCGTGGAAACCAAGATGTTGGCCTCTGCATAAACAGCCAAAACAAACAGAACGAAAATACATTTTCTTAACATACGGCCCTAGGTCATGTTTGGGGTATTTATTTTGCTGCAGAAAAAAAAGAAGGTACGAACAGACAGGAAAACAACTTTCACAGTTTTAAAGGATTGTTTCTTGCAGCTCAGCAGAGGTAGTGTGAGAGGATACATTAACCTGGGCACGAAAACACACACCAATGGTTGAATGGACATTTGATTCATAATGGACAAGGTAAACTGCAAGTACTTCAAATGAATAGTACTTTAAGTGAAACGTACTAGACATTAATGGTGGTCACAAGTATTTCAGTGGGCTGGACCATTGTTTTTAACAATACTCTTGTTGAAGGGACTTTTACCTCAATATTAAGTCTCCAATGCAATTTTTAACCATGTACCTAAGAAGACCCAGTCTGAAAACAAAGTAGATTATGTAATGATATTAAAGGGGACCCATATGTACAGGATTCAATTATATTTGCTTACTGTGAATTAGCATTACTAGAGCAGAGGTCATACACTATACAGTTGAGGAGATATGCAGAGGATATTGTTCATCATTGGTTTAGATTGGATGTCCAGAAAACATAAAGGAAAACAGTAGGAAAATAAGAATGCAATTTTGTAGTTATACTGACCACTCAAAGTACTTCTACAATAGGTATACAGTACCCCATATTCAAGCAGCACCCTCAGCAAAATGACCTAGGGCGAAAGGGTCGTAAGGCTACTTCCAAGCACATGGCAACCACTCTCCTACAGTATGACCCCGTCTCCAACTCTGCAAGATTGGATTCTGTGCTTTGAAGAGGAATATAAAATCTATTTAAAGACAAGTAGTGTAGCTATTGTTGTTTTTTTATTCACTGTATTAAACTGTTTAAAAGAAATGCTTCATTTGGCCTATACAAATGGCCAAATGAAAGAATAGAAAGAATTAAGACATTATGGCAACTTAGTAAATAATTAAATGTAGCAACAATTACAGAGACAATGCAGTGCCTTTCATTTGTCTTATAATCGTTTAGATTTTCCTTACCGTCATAAAGAAAACAAACCAACAATTACAAGATATTGGAGGCCTTGATGTATTTTTGGGAAGCTCCTTTAAACTTTTGTTTACTTTTAAACAAAAGTTTAAAAGTAAACTAAAGTTCATTTTCTATTTTTACAGACAAAGGTAGAAAATGGATTGGTGTCTGTACTAAGACTTGCAGTGCTTCCCTAACAAAATGAAGACAACCTATAGATTATAAACTTTCTCCAGCAGCATCTTGTGCTGCTTCTTACGGAGCCCTCTAGGGGAATTGGGAATTTTTTTTCTTTTGCTTTCCCTCGCAAAACTTTTGCGTACCCTCGCAAAATGTTTTGCGTTCCCTCACAATAATCTACTGATCAGTTATGCGGCATAATTGAATACTGTAAGCCCTTCTTACGGTGGCCGCCGTACTTTCTGCCTTAATACAAGGTTATATAAGGTTTTTCCATGTATGTTAATATCTCCTTGTGAAATATCTGACATTTTATATCTTTTTCTTTAGTATAGGAAGGCACCACAAACCTATGACATAAACAGAAACCTTCAGTAAGTAGGAAAGAAATAAAAACACATCCAAACTATTTGGACTATTCCTAAGTTATTATCGCGGGTAATAAGTAATCTGACAGTTTTGATTGCGGCTCTGTTGTGTTCGTAGTCTGAATGGTTTAAAGAGCTGCTTTCAGTGCCGTTCCATCTTAGCCTTAACAGACATAAACGTGCAGTAAATAAATCGATTTTCAATCGATTTCAATAATAATAAACACGTTTTCACTGAGGCTCTGTAAGAGCCATATGAATGAAATAAGTAATTATTGATATGGCAGGAGCACGCGGCTTTGACACTTGGGTGGTGGACGTGTCGATGTGGACGTGACTGTCATCAAGTATGAATAGGAAGGTTACTGGCGTGCAGGCTTTGTGTTAATGAAGCGGGTGAGCGGGGTGGTCAGTCCTTGCAAAGTTTGGAGCATGATAATCAAAATGGACTAAATCGATAATAGTGACAGAAAAAAAGAAGTGGTTTGGAGTTGATTGATGCATGGACAGATGAGATTCCCCGAGTTAACCCAGTGCGGCCCTCTACCACCATTAGTTTGCCGTGTTTTCTAATAATAAAACTAGTTTATTATTATTAACTCTTACATAACCTTATATTAAAGCAGAAAGTCCCGCGGCCACTGTAAGAAAGGCTTACAGTATTCAATTATGCCGCATGAACTGATCAGTACAGTATTGCGAGGGAAAGCAAAACCTTTTGCGAGGGAACGCAAATGAAAAAAAATTCCCCATGTCCCCTGGAGGGCTCCGTAGCTTCTGACTTCCGTATTGTCTGGAAGTAATGTGATTACATGGGAAGTTGCAGCACATGATCTTAAGCAGTTAAAAGGCATCTGTAATTATAAAATTAGAGGCAGTATGAGTTTTATTTTCCTGTCCCACTTTGGAAACCTCATGTTAAATGTGGAGTATACAGTTGTCTTCTCTTTTTTCTCTCACAGTTGTCACCAACTAGGATATACTGTCTAAGAAGAGCTACAGTATCAAACATTTAGATCATGAACTCTATCTGTAGTCCATTTCTTTCAGAAGAAAAACCATACCATGCAACCCATTTGAGTTATGTAACACAGATGAGACCCTGCGATGGACTGGCGACCTGTCCAGGGTGTACCCCGCCTCTCGCTCGTTGACCACTGAAGATAAGCACCAGCACCCCGGCAATCCTACTAGAGATAATGGATGGATGGATGAATGTAACACATTTGATGAATAATGAATTGCCAACTCCAACTGCGTAAGGATTCTGTATCAGTCCTCTTCAGGAACTTAGGTGAGAGTTCTGCGTTTTATCTGAAAGTCCAAGGTTCAAATGTCTCATCATGCAAGTAATTAGTTGGCTATGAAAGGGTTACTATGCAAATATGTAAGATGTGTTTTACCGTGATTGTTAAAGAAGCAGAGCGAACTGAATCCAATGAACGGATATTTCTGCTTCAAGTTTGAGTAAAAGACAGTAGAGCAAAACAATTTGTACAACTATTACAAATTACAGCGTAAGAGATAATTTTAGCATGATATCAAAACGCATCTTTAAAATATCATTAATCCAAAACCAGTGAAACGGTCAGATTTTTTTTGACTCAGACCTTTTCACCCAGTCTCTGGTCTCACCGCCTCTACAGCTCCGATGATCTCTGTCCTTCAAAATAAAGGCGGCTATCACGTGAAGGAGTAGTGACGGGGCGGGCCTTAGGGACCCCTCAGCCAATCACGTACACTGTTTTGCGGCTTGCCATTCGATGATAAACATTGCGACCTGACCCGCTGAGCACACAGTCAGGCAAAACACGTCAACGTGGGGAGGTCAGCCAGAGCGAATCCTCCCCTTTCTGCAAGTCGCAGTGTTAGACTGGAATCAATAGGCTACTTTACAGATACGAATATTTTGATGAAGTAGTGTCCTGTTTCGGAAGGTGGCGACGCTAAGCTTGTGCTCCGACATCCACCTTTATCGCCAGAAACCTGTTAGCTTCGTTAGCTAACGCGAGCTAGCTCAGTTAGCTGTTACCTACTCGTTTTCTTATACGCAGCTGACCTCGAACACAAGACAGACGGACAGAGTGTCGCTGTTTGTCATTTCGGGGTCGCTTACCCCGTGGCTTGACATCCCTGGCTCCCTTCGTTGCTGTGTGGCTCTCCGCGGACGGTTCTCGAATATGATACACAATGAGTCAAAGAGATACTTTAGTTCATCTGTTTGCTGGGGGGTGAGTATGTTCTACAGTCGTGTACGCCAGAAGCTAAGCTAGTTAGCTCTGTGCTAGCAGCTACCAGCCAGATGAAGCTTTTCAATAATTACAGTGGTATGTAAATGCAAGTGGGGAGATATTAAAGATAGTCCTGTAACTGTGTAGCTTAAACCACAGCCTGACAGATATGAGCTACAAAGGCTTGTCCCTGATTGTGTACCCGTACGAGCTGACACTTCAATGACAGTTATATATGAATGAAATGGCTAGCTTGTGGTCACGCCTTCCGTTTTCTTTAACAATCAGTAAAAGCAATACTATTTCCTATGTTTGTTTGGTTTTAAATCATAGTTTTTTCCGCTTTAATATGCTGTGTGATACAGATGTGTCGGAAACTCTGCGTATTATCCCGAATTACGTAAAAATATAGGAAAAATGGCATATAGAACCCACATATCAACAGGAGTTGTTGGATATAAAGCAATGTCTGAATGTCCCATTCTTTGCTAGATCCAGTTTAAGCATGGTAATGAAGATTTATTTACTTTGAATTATTTAACCCCACTTTAAATGTTTTAGAAAATGTATAATATCGACATTTTGTTTGCCTATAGGCCGATAATTCATCTCAGCTTGCTTTTACATATCGCATTTTCACAAGAAATATTCCAAAGTACATTGCAAAACAATAGGACTTGAACCATGTACAACTACAAAGAAATATGTTATTAAATGTCATCTAATTACAATTCACTCATACAGGCTAATTCAAATTAAGTTCGATCCTGTCAAATTTGATTCTACTTTTAATACAATCCATCTATATGCAGTTCGTAATGCTACTGGCGATTATCTCTCAAAGGGAAACCCAACTGATTGCATATAACCACTGATATTGCAAAAGTCCCTTCTCCTAAGCAAGAACAGATCTTTTCAGGACTAGACCTTTTGCAGAACCTGGTCCAGTATGAACTTGTACATAAATCCCATGACCTACTGGGAGTTAAGACCAAAACAAAAAAAGATGAGAGTAGAATGTAACTTTGAGCACTTTGCCCAGCTTTCACTGCAGTTTTTTTTCTGCTACTTTGTGGTTTTATTGTTATTTTATGAGCCTATAACTGTTGGGTTTCTCCCTTTTGATGTTAAACAGTTTTTCCCTTCAATAAAATATGCTTTGATTAAATCGAACCAGGATAATTTGAGTGGTGAGATTGCAGCCATCTATGTTGGGTATATGCTAAATAGCTCATTCTTGAGCTCATCCCCACATGCTTTCACTAGTGAGAAGTCGTGTATCTTCAGTTTTCTACAGTAGTTGTATGTCCTTTGCCTGCCAAAGAGCTCTCTAACTGGACCCCCTGCGACTGGTTTGTTACGGATTGAAAATTAACCAGTAATGAGAGATAACCCCACCGGATATTCCCTACTCTGGTCCTGCCCAGCCCAGTGCGGTTCTGCTTTGATAAGCTCAATTGTGTAGCACATGTACATATTGTTTTTGTCTTTTGTTATCAGTGTGTCTGAGATTAGGCTTTTTAGAAACATCTGAGTTGCCTTTTAGCTGCTTTGGTGCTGGTAGGACATTCACTGAAAAAGAAAGTTAAGGGAGGGAATGTGAAGTAAGGTTGTTTTCATGCACACGTAGATTCTATGTTTTGGTGAGCATAGGTTTTATAAAGCTTTGCTTTTAAAAATTATGTGAATAACTATCATTTCATGTCTTTGTGTCTTGCTGATTTATTTTTCTATTTTAAACACAAAATTTGCATTATTGAAGATTATGTATTTTTAGCAGAAAAAGACTTGAAAAGTTGAATTTCAGAGTTTAAAAAGCTGTGCTTTTGATGTCATGATTTTTTTTTTATATATATTTTGCTTGTCGTCTTTATTTTTGTACCAGATGTGGGGGCACTGTAGGAGCCATATTGACGTGTCCACTGGAAGTGGTGAAGACTCGTCTGCAGTCTTCCTCCATCACCCTCTATGTGTCTGAGGTTCAGCTAAGTACCGTCAATGGGCCCAGCGTGACCCGTGTGTCTCCACCAGGCCCCCTGCACTGTCTAAAGTGAGTACTAGAGTAGTTTCTTTCCTTTTAGATTCATAAGTACAGGATATACTTTGTCTTCAAATGGAGATACCAAGCCTTTCAAATGCATTCTTCTCCTCTGGACAGTTTTATCAGGATACAACCACACATAATTATCTTATAAGGATTTTATGTTATAGAGTAGCACAGTCTAGAGCACATTTGTAAAGAGGAGCGGAAATTAAAATCTAAAAGGTGTATTGTGCTCAGTCCTCTCCGAGTTAAGGACTCAATTAAGGATATTTAACTTTTGGTTAAAACTAAATCTGCAAATCTTTTGGTTTATGTCTCTCAGCTTTGCACATATACAGACACTTTTACCCATTGTTGGTTGCTGAATAGCTCAAGCTCAGTCAGATTGGACGGAGAGCGACTCATGAATTTTTAAATCTTCGTGTACATTCTCAAGCAGACATGGATTATGCCACTATAATTTTTTCTGAACTGCACATAACTCTGGTTGTATAATTAGGATTATTGTCCTAATGGAAAGTCAGTCTTGCTCCATTCTCAAGTTCTTGCAGCATCTAACAGATTTTCTTTCAGAAATACCCTTAGCAACGTGCCAGAACAGCATCACCACATAATGATACAGCCACCACCATGCTTCTCTGTTGCGATGAGATGATTTGGGTGATGATAGAACTTCACATTTCTTTAGTAAAAATATTTGTGTATAATTTTCTGTTGTTTATAACTATGCTCTGCTTTGTGTTGGTCTATCAGCTAAAATCCCATCAAACTATATTGTTTGTTGTCATAGTGTAAAATGTGAAATGATGAAAGACCTAGGAATCTTACAGCTTACATAAATGTGCACCTGCCTTTGCTATATTCGTAGGCCTTTTCAGTCGGTAACCAAGCTTAAAGTGAGACGAGTTCAACTTTTGTTATGTGAAGCATTTGGCTGCGGCTCTTTCTTTACTCACTCCTTGCACCGCATTGTGGCTTTTGTTTTTTTTTTTACTGTGTCCAGTGATCCCCAGGAAGTGGCCAGAGTAACCACTTCCTGAAACCAAATGTTATGATCTCAGTGATTGGACAAACTGTTTAAAATAACTAAAAAAAAAAAACTGCTTTAGCCAGATGACAACAGAAACTATCATAAATTGAAAGTTGTTTACGGGAATCCTGAGGTTACTGACAGAGCATGACTCAGCATGCCTATTAAAGGGAAATAAGAGCCAACATGTGTTAACAGAAACAACTCAAGGGCAAAGCATAATGTTGGAGCTTATATCTGATAAATTTTTGCCTGTTTATCCAAATAACCTTGACTGAGAATCCAAAAATATCAGACTATTTTTATAATTGTGTTATAAAAATGACACGCCTTAGGCTTTGCATGTAGGTCAAAGTTCCTCTGCCACTTGAATAGAGTTTGGTTTGGCTTCACGGCGGTGTGAGAGGGGTAGCAAAAAAATAGCTTCAATAAATTCCATCACCAACATCGAACGACAAAATGTTCAACATCATGAGTCAAAATGAAATATTTTAGACCAAAAACTGACTGTAACAGAATAGACTGGTTTTAATTTAGATTGTGCATAGTTGTTGGGAAATATGTTCATTCTTTAACAGTTATGTGATTCTAGAGATAAATATGTGCGTTTGTGTGTTTTGTACTCAGACTGATTTTGGAGAAAGAGGGACCTCGATCTCTCTTCAGAGGCTTGGGGCCAAACTTAGTGGGCGTGGCACCTTCCAGGTGAGCTCTCTTCTACTCTAATGGTCAACACAGCATGTATCTGAATAAATACCTCTAACAGCATTAATTATTGCCCATCTTAAATCAAGACATGGAAACATTTTCTTTCAATATATGTTTTGACAAACCTTGTTAGTTAGTATTATAATTCTGCCAATACTTTCTTTCTTTTATTTCTTTGCTGTTTTAGTAGTTAAAGGAGTTCCACAAGGTTCTGTGTTGGGAACTGTGATGTCTTGGAGTACAAAACTTCAGTCAAATATGACATGACTGAAGTTTTGTACTCCAAAACTCTCAATCTTTCCTATAGAAGCTCACTGTTGGTAAGTTATGTCCATTGCCACTGTTGGACTTGCTCATGTTAAGCTAACTCCTGTGTAAGCGCTGCATCACATATAAAAAAAAACAAAACAACAATTATGTTTCAGTCATCATCTGTCCACTGTAACCATTTGATTGGTTTATTCTATATAGCAGAAATATATGTTAAACATTGTAAAACATTATAACATAAATGTTTTCAAACACTGAAATATTATCTTAGCTGCAGGAGTTACTCCCACTCCTCTGATGGCTGAAAATAAAAGTCCATCAGTTGAATAAAACCAGAAAAAAATGCTTAATGACAAAGATTTAATACATGAAGATAAATCAGACAGATAAAAATATCGTTTTTTATTAGAAACAGTTTTATTATTTCTAGTTTGTAGCATGTAGTAGGCATGCACAGTTTTCTCTAAATGTAAAGTATGTGCAATAATGCTAATAATAAAAACAGGTTTTAACAGAATTTCTTTGTCAAAATCATAGTTTCTACCTCAGCGGCAACTCTGTTTTTCTGGGTTTGCTTTTGGGGTTTGTTTTGCTAAAATCCCACGTTAACATGGACGGGTTCTGTATGTTAGCTGTCATTATGAGCCACTTACGAGGTTTTTTGAGGTTACTTGGAAACAGAGACACATTAAGGCAGCACGGTGATTAAGGTGCCGTTCATGCTCATGGCTTTTTCAGCAGTTTGTGCATTGGAGACATGGCAACAACAGCCGGTGCGTAATTAGGAAACTCACAGATGGTGATTTACAGTGCGTTTCTCCACATTAATGAGAGGAGGAAAGTGAGGACTAAAGGCACAGAGCTGATGCTGAGGGGAACAAGTGGCACTGTTCAGAGTACATGGTGTTTGATTACATGAATGAATTCTGCTTTCACAGCGAAAAAAAGTGAAGACACCTCCAAAGCTGAACTTTAGATTACAACATGATGGATATGCATTGTTATTGATGTTGCAACACACAAAAACAGTTGTACTGAAAATAAAAAAAACATAAAAATAAGTGTGTGCCTTATTTTCTGAATGGCGTTTGTCTGAAGAGACGGTGGAAATGAATTCTGCTGTTAGTGTTTCATCTCATGAATTGTTAAAACTCACTAAGCAGATCCTGTCTGTGTGTAAGTAGGAACCTGACTTGCAGTTGGAGGCTTAAAGTAATTTGTTTTGTAGAGAAATAAAAAAAAAAAGTGGCCTACTTAGCTTGTTTGACCTCATTCAGGTAAAACACTCACTGATCCAATTGTTGGTTTTCCTTCAAACAGAGCAATCTACTTTGCTGCTTACTCCACCGCCAAAGAGAAGCTGAATGCTGTGTTGGGACCAGATTCCATGCAGGTGCACATGCTGTCGGCTGGAATGGCAGGTAACCATGAGATCAGTCTGACAGTGCCATGTCAAATTTAGCAACCAAGTGAGCAGCTTTTTTTCAGCAAATGATTTCTGTGTGTTTTAATGTCGGGTTACTATTAGTTACTGTGGTGCTGCAAAATCAGACTTGAGTGCAGTTTTTTTTTTTTGCTGCTATGTAGAGCTATAGAAGCAGTTTTCCTCTTTGGCTTTATACTGCCTGAAGTAAAACTAAGTTACTTTAGATAATGACTTATGGAGAATATTCTGAATCCTTTTTCACGTTTTATCATGTTACAAATTCAAACTTTTATTTTGGAGGATTTAGAAATGGTTTTCAAAACAAATCAGAGTTGGGAGATTCAGCTACTTGGTAAACAACTTTGTGTTGGTCTTCTACATAAAATACCTGAAAAATATAATAAAAGTTGTTGGGTGTACCATAGGAAGCACCACTGTATTTACTAAAAATTGTTCTATTTCAACAGATAAAATAAAAAATCGATACAGTAATGGAGTGATGTTTTGTTGGTCTCTGCTCTAAAGGACTCTAATCCTTCTGTAGAAAACAGATCTGTCCGTCACACAGTCAGACAGCTACAGCTTTGTGTGTGGTACTGGGTGAAACAGAAGTGGACTCCACCGATGCTTTTAGTGGACCGTAGCTTCGGCCTTTTAAAAGCCTAGTCAAGGTCGGCATGTGTCAGTGGGTCTCCTTTCGGTTTCACTCCACACATTCTTTAGTGTTTGCACTGTGAGAGGAGAACTGGACGAGGTGTCTGCAGTCAGAGCACAGTGCTTTCCTATGACATGGTCCATGAAAAACTACTTTAGATTAATAAAATGTAATTACTTTTTTGTCTCTGCTTCACATTTAGCTTAATCTGTGCAGAACAGAACAGCATGACATTAAAGATGTATTGCAAAGTTATTTTGATGGCAATAAAAATGTATGAACAAAGATTTTCAGAATAAACAAATGGCACCTAAATGCTGGAGAAATATATTAGAGGGCTGAAAATCCGGAAGGTTACTTGCACTGTTCAGCTGTCCCTGTTTCTCTCGTGGTCTGTTTGAGGGTAATAATTTTTTCTTAGTTCTTGTTTTTTTTTTTCGGTTTGTGGTGGATTAATTCCTGTGTTTTTGTGGGGAATGGGGAGTCAAATGGTTGCATGCCGGTCATGTTGCTACACACAAGCCTGTGTCTGTTTTAGGCTTTTACTCTACCGTAGCTCTCCTCTCGCAAGGGCATGAGACCCCCGCACCACCAGGGGTCTCTAGCTGCATCTGTGAGGAGTTACTTGGGTCTGCGTGAGTACTCACCACAGATCTGTGCCTCTCTTTTTGTACCTGGTTCTTCTCTTTCTCTTTCAGTATTTCTGTCCTCTCCTCCCATACTGTTTTTATTTTTTTTGTTTCATTTGTAAAAGCTATTACAGCTAAATACAGCCTCCCTGACATGCTGTTACTCACACCTGATGGTCTATAAACACGCTATATTTCCTTCTATATTATGCTTTGATAGAGCTTAGATTTATGTAGTTTTAAAACAAGTTTTCACCATTTTATTCTAATGCTGACATGGACACATCTACAAGAACATTTACATATTGCTGTGATTTTACAGTATCACTAAATATCACAAATGGCAGCTTAAAACATAGCTTAATGTGTTTTAGAAGTTTCTGGTTGTGTAATCCTCCTGTTTTTTTCCTCCTTCCTTAGGTTTTACAGCCATCACAGCAACAAATCCAATATGGCTAATAAAAACACGCTTACAGTTGGATGCAAGGTAAACATTACACTGAGATGGCAGATGTTGAAACTGCAGGATGACTTTGATGGGAACACTAGCTGCTTTGATTTTGACTTGTGGGAGTTCTCTGAATTTTTGTATTGATTTTTTTTATTTATTTTAAGGAAAATAAAAATTCTTTAAGGCTTTGCTGTTTCTTGTTGGGGACAGCATTTGACTTGTAAAACATGAGTGTGAAATTATTTTTTCCTCTTTATGATTGTTTAAAATATTCGGATTTTTTGTTCAAAATGACTATGCAAAGCCTTGAACCACAAGTTTATTTACCATTTATAATAATCACTTCTGTGATTTGTTACTTGTATATTGGGAATTAATTGTACCATATTAAAAGAAGCTCATTAACAAGCATTAAACTTGCCTCTGTAATGGTAATTAATTAAACACAATCTAATGGTAAGAGGAAAAGATCCTGGGGCTGAAATGATTAAGGCGATTTATTATAGTGAATCGATAATTGAAATAAACATCAACTAATTTAGCAATCATTAACTAGAGTATACAGATTCAAAAATGGCCATGTGCTGGAAGAACACACTCACAGCAGTTTTTAATCGAAAACTGAACAAAAAATAAATGCATGCTTTTAAGATGGAGAAAAACCCAACTTTGTCTGTAAATATGTTAAGTCTGCTTGAAGTAATGCTCAGCATTTGCTTGACCTTATTTTTGAGTCGCCTCTGTTGGCATATGCAAATCAAATGCCAGAGAATGCTTTGTGCTTTTCACATCATTCCATGTCCCTCTTTTTTATTATTATTTCAGGAATCGAGGGGAGCGGAGGATGAGTGCGTTGGAGTGCGTTCGTCGGGTGTATAAAGCAGACGGCTTTCGTGGATTCTACAGGGGAATGTCTGCATCCTACGCTGGCATCTCAGAGACTGTGATCCACTTTGTTATCTATGAAAACATTAAACGGCGCCTCTTGGAGGCCAAAACGCCGCAGAACATGGACGAAGAAGAAGAGGCATCAAAAGATGCTTCAGACTTTGTCGGGATGATGCTTGCTGCTGCCACATCCAAGACTTGTGCCACAACTATTGCTTATCCTCATGGTGAGAGTTGGAGATCAATTATAGGTAGCTAAAGCTAAATTACGATTTTTTTTAAATCTTTACTTACCCAAGTCATTTAATTTGCAGAGGTAATCCGCACCAGGCTACGAGAAGAGGGCACCAAGTATCGTTCCTTCTTCCAGACTCTAACCACAGTACCCAGAGAGGAGGGCTACCGCGCACTGTATCGTGGCCTCACCACCCACCTGGTACGCCAGATCCCTAACACCGCCATCATGATGTGCACCTATGAGTTGGTTGTCTACTTCCTGAATGGTTAAAACCTCCCTACACCTCAGAGAGTTGGTGTAACCTTAGCCCTGATCAGAGAAGGAGATGAGAAAACAGCAGCACCTGCACACTAGTTAGCACTGCTAACAATCTGCTTGATGGAAATGGGTAGAGAAAGCACCTCGGCCTTTGTCTCAAAAGCAAGGCCTTGGAGTTTTGTTTTACAACCAAAGGAAAAGGCACAAGGATACTCACATTCACTCTGGAAGTCATTGTTTTGATTTCTGTTCTGCCCCTTGGTCAGGTTCAGAGTTCTGAAGTAGGAACCCGACAAGTTGTTGGCAACTCCTGTACAGATGTGAAAAAATAGCCTTAACATGCATGTTTTATTGCAGCAACATAATATCACTGAAAATGTGAACAATTTCAACCTGTCATTTTACTGCTTTTATTGATCTTCATTCATAATTATTTTGAATAAAATCACTGGTGGCCCAATTATTGCTGCTGGTAGCAATTTATCCAAATGTCTGTTTTGCCAGTAGGTGAGCATTTGGAGGTTAAATGTTGGAGCATACAAACAAAAAGATGTTGGACCATTTCTGTTTTCACAACTACTGAAAATTGTCTAAAACCCTGTCCTCCTTTAAACTCACCCCAGCATTTTCTAATGGGGTTACATTTGAGGACAGGGATGACCATGGGAAAATATTTTTGTGTAAATTTGGTCATACGTTTTTGATCATTATTTTTCTCAAATGTGGTCAGGTTCTGATACAATAGACTCAATATTCCCAGTTCCTTTGGAGAAGTGCATCCTCATCACCCCATCAGATTCTCTTGTGTGTGTAACATTGGACATAAAGTGCTCTCCTTCTTATTCATCTGTTCTTTTACGACACACAAATCTAACTCAGTCCAAAACAGAAAGTTTAAGTTCAGCAAACTCCCCATGTTTACAAATAGCTTTTTCCTTGCATCAGCTCAAACAAATGGAGATTGGATTTTATGGCTGTTGTTGTGATTTGTTGACTTCCAACATCCAATCTTCAGAGATATTCTTAACATCCTGCTCACTGTGTGGTGTAGGAAAGCTAAGTATGGGTCCTCGACCAGCCTATCTGCTAGGAGAGGTGTACCATGCCAGTATAACATTGCATTATTGTTACTTACGTTACTGGTGGAGTACCACAGGGTTCAGTGCTCGCACTGTTATTTTTACTTTGGCATGGGATAATTTTCTTCTGTAATCAGGATGATATTTGGCTATATTTATCCCAGGACAGTGTTGTAAAGGAAATTTTGTTTTATCCTGGATAAATTAAAATAAAATAAATCCTTCAGCTTTTAGTCACTAAAATACACAGCCAATGTTGGCGTCTGGTGCAGTAAAAGTCTTTTCAACTCACCAGATGTTTCACTGGCATCCAGAGTGAGAATCCACTGTGCCTGAACTATAATATCCTACCAAATACAAAGTAGAAGAATCTTTTCCAATTTTGATATTGGAAATAGTAAAATTGTATTGTGCAGCTCAGTTGTTGTGCCATCTGTGATTTTGTTCAGTTATTCCTTTGTGTGATTTTTTTTATTTTTTTTATTTCATTTTTTGTCAACTGAAGCAAGATTATGTTGCTGCAGTAAAATGATTTTACTCACATATTTCTCACACCTCTTTACCAGGCAAGCCATCCAATTGACCTACAGCCTTTAAATCGGTTCAAACTGCGTAAAATGGAGTAAAAAAAAAAATTGTTCATAACCTGTTGTAGTCCTCGCGATGATTAAAGTAGCACATAGTACTCCCTGCATCCTTCAGAATCAAAGTGAGGTGGAACGAGGAGAAAGAAAGTTTGCCTGAGGGGCAAAGGAGGGAAAAGATGATGTGCCTTGTGTGAAAATGACCCGCAAACGGAGATGCACAGCAGACAAGTCGCACAAGTTTTCATATGAAAGATTTTCTGCTTTTCCAGTATTGGAGTTTCTATCAGAACAGATACGTTTACAGAGTTTGTACACGGTTTAAAATCAGCCGGTGCTTGGCGGTGAAGTCTGTAGGCGCGGCTGACTTCTGAACAAGTGGGTGTTTGTGTTTTAAGTGAAAAGTCATCCGGCTACACTAGAACCGAATCCAGTTCTCAAACTAACTGAGTGTACATAAAGAAGAGCCAAGAAAGGATATGATACACACCCATGTTGTGAATTAAAAAGTTAATATAATTAACAAATTCTAACAAAATTTGTGATTTTTTTTTATATAAATATATATAAACATATATAAATATATAGACCCACTTAGAAAAATATATATTACCTCTAAAATGTGATTGTGTTGCGGTTTTGAGCCCGTCTTGGGAAATATTTAGTGCATTTTATCTAGGGGAGAGCAGACTTATCCCATTATTAGTTACAGTTATCTACAGAGAAGGTATTGTTCAAATCGCACTTTTCCAGATCTTTCTCCAGAAGTCATGATTTTTATTTTTTTTTTTCTTCAACTTTGTGGTGGAGACAGGCTTGTTTTACAGGTGAGGACAATCCTCTTGTGTTTACACCAGGACACGTAGTGTTTAGCCAGCAATGTGGAAGAAGTGGACAATAAAATGCTCGTCATAAACGCACATTCATTAAACTTTCACATCTCTGTGTATGTTTTACTATTTATATGTGAAGCATTTCACTCTTATTTTTGGTGTTTTCTGTGCATAAATGTTGTTTGCAGAGATCAGATTTATCTTCTTAGGAAAACTGGGCTTCTGATCTGACTTCATTTGTAACAATTACACCCCAACGCAAACACCTGAGCGCAGCCTTCAACTTGGTCACCCATTTTTCTGAGACTGAGGAATCATTTTAATACTATTTTCTAAAAAAATAAAAACCTTTATGTTGTACAGGGTAACTAATAAAAACAAAAAAGAAATGTTGTAAGGAAATCCCTGCTATGGCCTAGTTACAGTAGTGTGCACACCATGACTAAAGCCTCCTTTAGATCAGTTTCTGCATTTAGTTTTCTTTGGAGTTTGTCGGAAACCCACTCTTGTCTTCAGGTGACCGTGCAGTTCTGTTCTCCTCTGGACACTGCCTGAGATGTCCAGAGGTTCGCTCTGTTTCCAAACTTTGTCCTCAGCTTTCTAGCAGTCACCTAAATATTTTGCATCCGAACTTGCTTTTTGAAAGTTTCACAACTTTTCCCACCTTAACACAAACTTTTGTTGCATCTGAAGATGAGCTGCTCCTCGCTATGATGCTCCCACCACCATGTTAGGGTGTAAATACGATGTTCTTTCGCTGACATGCTGCATATCTTCAAGAATTAGGCTCCACTGGATAATAACACTTGGGAGCTCTAGGTAGGTCTAGGTGCATTTTGTTTGTATTTTTTAGGACAAAATAGTTCTGTTTTGCAGAGAAATGCCACATGTAGAACACAACCAGTTGGTATTTCCTGCAGCTCTTTTACTATCACTTCAGCCTCTCTCCAGCTTTCCTGACCCATTTCTTTTTATCAATTTCCTTAAAAAGTAATTTTTTTCAACCTCCCTGTTGTACTTTTTTTTTCCTTAGTAATTGGGACTGTCCCCCCCCCTTTTCTCTGTTTCACATGTAATGCCATAGTACTAATTGTATGTGCTTCTCCTGACTGACACATTTATACACTGAGATTATTTGTAATGTCTATGCAAGAGAGGCAAATGTCAGTAAAAATCTGCTGATAGAGCTGAACCTTATTTCAGGTCCTTCAGATAGAATGGATGTCAGATGTGAACTGAAGAAGACTAAATGCTGGAACTGGAACTGAAATGTTGCCAACAGGTGTGCAAAAGGGTTACTGCTCATTTGTATTCTCATTTCTGCCCCTTATTGTTTCCAGGTGAATAGTGTAAAGTCGAGATATGTGGAAAACAGTTTTAAAATGATTTCTCAGTCTCAGTTTCTCACATCGAAATACCTGGCTTTTTACACAGTAGTTCTGAGAGTTTCTCTATGTTCCAGTTTCCAGCTTCAGAACTGACCCTTGATATAACCGCCCTGTGTTGTTCACTTTTATGATGAAACAGCTGGGGGAAACCCTCTGTGTTCCCACGGTGTAGGACCATCAGTTAATGATTCCAGTTCCCAGGCCCCAGTTGCCGCTCGTCGTCAACATGTATCTATGGGACCCCGGGCCTAACCAGAAATGATCCTTCCACGCAAATATGAAGTAAAATCTCAAGATCTTGACACTTAGTAATTCATTTTTTTTTCTTTTCCCTTCATTTCAAGCTGTTCTATCAGGTATCTGTTGCCAACTTGTCATGTAGATATCTGAAGAGTTGTAGTGGGTTGAACAGACCCCTTAAGTGTTCGTAAGTAGACATTTCCTCCCTTGTGCCATTGTCTGTCTGAAGGATTATTCTGCCCTCCTACTTGCCTTTGTGTGTCAGTGAGTTTGCCTCTGTCTGTATTTCTACATGAGTTACATAACAGTTCTCATTGGCTTGTATTTTGTATGGAAGAGACCATATAGAAGTGTGTGTTGAAAACCTGAAGACAGTGTTTTGTTGTTTCATTTTTTTTTTTCTTTTTTAATTATTTGCTCTCACCCTTTAGTGTTTTTTCCATGTCAAAGATGAGCCTGCTGAGGCTCAGTCTATGCATTCTGGTTTTAGCTGTTTTTGTAAGAGAAAATGTTAATAAAATGAAAGAAGTGTATGCAACTTGGTTTTTTCTTCTTCTTCTTCCTCTTTCTGTTTGTTTTGCTTATGTTTTTAGTATTTTGACCTATGTACACTTGCAAAAATATTTGCAGGGTTTTAAAATAATTTTTTGGCATTATGAACATAAAAATAAGGATATGATTTGATTGACCAAGACAAAGTTGCTTTAAAAGAATCTTACTTGCGGTACTTGAGTAAACTTTCATTGAAGTAACGCTACTGTTGCTTGAGTATAGTTTTTGTCTGCTCTGCCTCTGAGTAAGAGTCAGAAAAGCAAAAGTACACAATAACCCTATTGAATGAGTACCTGAAGAAAAAACAAGGTAGTTTTGAGTGATTTGCTTAATCTGTTTCCAAGGCTGTTTTAATACCCATAGATCAACCTTTGTCAAGGAGTTGATTTTCATCTCTACTTTAACATCCACTAAAATGTTTTGTGAGAATAAAGAGATAATGATGCAAATATTGCAAAAACCAAGGGAAAACTGGATTTTATTGGACCCTGCCAAGGTACACTGAATGCATCATGATTTGATGTTGGATTTAAGTTTGTTTGACTTTACTTAGCTGGTGGGGATTTTAGACAAATATAACTTCGAGAAGTTTCTTAAGAAATCAAAAGGAGCAAAACCAACAAATATTCACTTTCTCCCAAACCAGAGCACACTGGACCTTTTTAGGACGCCTCCTCCGCTGTCTAGTCCAATGTAAACTATGGCTTAGCCTGTCATTTCATGGGATATGACTAATATTAAAGTATTAATACATTTGCTTATATATAAAAAAAATAGCCATTCAAAAAAAAATTATAAGCCTTCTCCAGTATTGAGTAACCGTTTGATCAAGACATTTGTTCTAAATATTTAAACTGATGATCTAAAGTAATGGACAAACTTTGGTAATTTACAGACTAAAATTCCAAAATCAGAAATAAACCAGGCAGGAGAAACACTTTTTCAATCAAAATGTCTTTTTAACTTTTTAACTCTTTTTGTTTTACATCATTGTTCTTTGTGCAGTAAAATAAATGGTGTAATTACTCAATAAGTACTTCAAAAATAATAGTAAAAACAATGGTGTAGTAAAAATACTCTCTCAAGTACCTTTTTACCAAAAATAGTAACTAAATTAAATGTGACTTGTTACTACACATCTCTGCTTATTACACTTGAAAAAAAAAAAAGCCCAGATAGTTTTGGGTTAGTTTTTGCTTTCATGTTTTGTGTGTCAGTTGTAAATATATTACCTGCCAGCAGGTGGCAGTGTGGTCGGGCGCAGATGGCCTCTGTGACCTCCTCCAGCGAGATATTGGAGCAGGAACTGCAAAAAGACACCCTGCTGCTTTTGATGTCCAAAACACATAAAAGATTCAAGTAAAATTCAACCACGTCAAGCATTTTCTATCATTACATACAAACATCTGAATCTTTCCACAAAAAAAGGAGTAACATTCACTAACTGAGAATAAACATGGGTAAAAAGGTACCAGAGAGAAGGTGAGATGGTTGAGAAACACACTTCCCTAAGTCACAGCTCATTTCCTGGACCTGAACAGCAGTACCTCAGTGTCACATTTGCAGTTACAGAAGCAGACTGACTCATGCACCACATGGGTTTATTTTGTATGTGACTGAAAGGGAGGAGTGTGTTTTCCTGAACGTTTCTGCCATGAATGGCAGTATTCTTGGAATAATCGGAAGACCCCAAGGGTGCTGGTGGTGTCTCACTTGTAAACCAAAAACTGGGGACAACACTGTAGGATGAAGCAAGAAGTGGGGAAGCCAGTGGATTATTGTTCTCCAAATGAACAGTAAAAGGTTAAAGATGGTTTTCCGTGTTTAGTCTCTGATTTAGTCCAGAATGCAGCATCTTTAACATAATTTCTGTTTTTCTTTTCATGCTTTTTTATGCGTAAGGACACAAAGTAGTGCAGAATTGATAAATAAAAGCAAATTAATATCCTCCATCCATTGTCTATACCTGCTCGTCATTCCAGGGTCACGATGAAGCTAGTGCCTATTTCTAGGGGTCATAGTATAAGAGGTGGGGTATAAACCCAGGACCTTCTTGCTGCGAGGCAATAGTGCTACTAATTCCATCACTGTGCAGCTACACAGTTATGCCATGTTCTCTAAATTCTTCTATAAATAGAAACTAGGAAACAAAGGCATGCATTTCTATTCAGCCTGCTAAGTCAATAAAACAGCTGCATTCACAGCTGCAAGTCTTTGGAGTATGACTCTACCAGTGTTGTTTTTGCCCATTCTCTATAAAACACCTCAGACTCAGTCAGACCGGGCAGAGAGCATCTGGAAACATGAGTTTTCATGCCAACTCATGAAAATGCTTTGATCAAAACCAGTGCTCCAAAGCTGACCTCGAGGGTCAATATCCAGCATGTTTGAGAGCCGTAGTGTTAAGCGCACCTAAATTCAATGGTGTTATTTCTTGCACCACTGGGAGAACAGAAATCTAAACAAGTACAAGTAAAAACCAAAATGATCCAACTACAAAACCAACTGACTAACAAAACACAAGTACCCACTGATCAAGACGCTTTTCCACAATGGCTTTTCCATTCTTCCATCAAAAAAACGATCTTTAGATTGCATGTCTCATGGTACAGATTCTTCCACCTGCACCGTGGATCAAATAGAGTACGTTGTAGTTTTTGGGTTTGACATGACAAAACGTGAAATGAGTTGAGCCATTCAGATTGGGTACTAGTGGAAAAAGGTCATTAAGAACTTTTGCAAGGTACTTGATGAAAATGTGGGTATTCATCTGAATCAGGTAATTTTGAAAGTCCTCCAGTCCTTTTAAACTTTTATTGTATCACAAAGACTTTTTGCTTCATTTCCAGAGCCTGTTATGGGAATCATTTTTGCTAAGATCCAGGCTTAGGAAGAAATCTCACTAGTCCTTAAAGGGACACTCCAAAGATTTATGGTTGCATTTAAACGGTCCTTCACATAGAAGCACTTTGCAAAGTTTAGGACAAGAAATCCCCTCTAATAAAACCTTTAAAAGTGAAGAAAATGCTACTCTTTCCTTCCTGCAAGTCAGCAGCAATCTCTGCTTATGCTGAGCTCCAGTTTCCTCAGAAGTCAGCGAACACATTCAAATAGCCTACAACTGTTTTTGGATAAGCAAGCACTTTAGCAATATTATATACTGGACAATACAGTGTGCATCGTTTTTAATGAGACAAACTTTCAGAAGTGCTAATAAAACATTTTTTACTCTGGAATATTCATAGTACTGAATCCTCCCTTATACACTTGTCTGTTCATCTTTATATATGTACATGGTTTGGGATAAAATTAGTCCTGTATTTGTTTCAAATTAAATGGTAAACATTACATGTACTGCATATGTGAATAACCATTTTTAAAAATATAGTGATTACGTTGTTGTATTTAAGGCTTGCCACAAATATAAAGCCAGGACAAACTTTGTTCTGTGATAGGGTTAGCTCAGCTGTCGGCTTGCCAAATCATCTCTTTGCCAAAGCAAAGAGAGAATTTACTAGCACACTGGCGAACCATGACATCAGAGGTGTAAATTGCCCAACTAAACAATATTAGTGGTGTTGAGTGATGGATCTGGAAGTTGGCCCACTCAAATCAAACTCTGCTTTGTGTCCTGCACAATCTTGGGCTGCCTCAAATAGCGTCTTATATGGATGAGGATTTTGCTGAGAATCATCCTACTATCTACAAGTATTGTTTCCCTTAGTAGGAAAGTTATTTCTATAACTTATCTTCTGCAGCACTGCAGGAAGAAGAACCTTGGTGCTACACTGACTGACAGCACTGTAATGCCGCAGAGATATCTGCTGCCTTTTTTGCAGCCCGTACCTCCTCTGTCTCCTCTGAAATAGCTCTTTCTATTTTGGAGAGCAAATTATTTCATTTTTTTGGCCGTTTCTAACTGTACTGCTATGAACTTTAATATAAGGCTTCAGTCTGTTGAGGTTCTACCTCTGCAGATTCTTTTTCTGTTCATTTCTGACATCTAATGACTACAGCAGTTTTTGTGCTATTTCACCCATTCAAATCTAAGTCAGAATTGGCTGCTCTTTCAGGACATGACGCCTATAAATTCTTCTGTTTATATCTTTTAGAAAAGGAAAACTTTTTAAAGTAATTAATTCCTATAGAGTAGAAATAGAAAAGCTTTCAAATCATCAAACAGCTTGTGCTCTTTGAAGGTTCATTTCTTCCCCTTACATTCGCCTAGAAATGCCATTCAATCTTTAAATAGGTCACAAAACAATGATTTATCATCAAGTATTTGAGCTTTCAAATATATTTCACAATTTTTACAAGATTGTGAAAGTTTAAATATCATGAGGCTTTTGATCAAATTCTGATTAATGCTCATGACATCACAGACAAGCCATTCAACTGAGGCTGTACAACTCAAAATTACTGCAAACTAATTATGCCTGCTACCAATTCTTTAACGTTAGGTCAAATTTTCATAGATCAGAGTGGTGTAAATGTTCTCTTGTCCAATACACTCAGACTTTCAGCTAGCAGAGTCTTAAAGAATTTAAATTTCATAGCTCAAAAACAAGAAAATCTTATCCACTTCTTCAAGGACAACAATGTAAAAATCAGAGCATGTACAGCAAGGACAAATGCACCATTGCTTTTAACTCACACCTGTGTCCACATTTCTGATCCTTTAATACAATAAAATCTGAGTTTTATCTATAGCTAACCCAAAAAAGTAAGATAATTTGGGTTTAGTGGGTTTATCTATTTATTTTTTGCTTTGTATTTTGCAATTTTTCTAAGCAAAATACCTTTTATCATTCCAAAGTCTGATTACTTTACCTCAACTAGTGCCAAAATTGTGAAAATTTGTAGCAGAAAACTACAATTTTTCTACCGTATGCACCCTCTAGATTTATGCCGCTCTGGGTTGTGAGCCATATTGCTTATCTAGAACAAGGTGTTTGTTTCAGCTTCATGCAAAAACCCCTAATCTATTCCAAACTGTAAACAGTTCCCTTTCATTAGAGACCCTCTGTGGAACAGAAACAGGACTTTTCCTGTTAGCTGGCCTCTAATCAATTTATAGGAGACCCACATACTGGAAGGTGATGCCCTTAACATAGCCAGTATCATTAGACCATCAGTCCAAAACACAAAGCTGCTTTTTCAAGCCATTCTGCAGTGAGTCATTAAAGGTCTGGTTCGACATTTTTGATAAACTCACTTGCCAAGAGTTGTTCGAAAAGATCAATAGCACTCTCATTCCTGTCCATTAGGAGCGACGCTGCAGCCACGAGATGCCTGGCTCGACACTGGAAGCACAAGGGGGGTAAGATGTATCTATCTATAAGTTGTCATCACAAGCAGTAAAATGTTTGTTGGTCACTTTGAAACCATGTCTCAGTAAGATGGAGGCAGCTTCAGCTGCATATGACTAAAAGCTCTAATGGAGTGCAGAATTTCTCAAGTTGTGTAAGAGCAAGTCTTGTGCTTATCTGTTGTGTGCTGAACGAAGTTCTGAGGCGGTGAGGCAGCATGTATCTGCCTGCCTGTCAGCTTTCTGGGGGGCCGACTTCAAGGAAACTTGCCTCTGCTGTTCCTTGCAGATTCCTCCCCAAGTCCTCTGGTAGGCCTCTTTACATCAGATGTTTTCATTCCCCATCTTTCATTATGTCTTCTCGCTCACCGGCTGCTTCCATATTCCTCCCCTTCCTTGTCTTTCTCTCAAAGTAACCCTGTTTGCCTGCTCCTTCACAGATCTCATGTGTCTCTTCTGTATTTCTCTTTGGACTTTGTAGAGTCTTTAAATGGGAAAGCAGAGGACCATCAGTATAACAGAATCAATCAGCCAATGAGTACATGCAAAGGAGTGATTTGTACGTGAAGAGATGTGAGTGAACAGAAATCTGAAAAAAAGACAGCATTTTCTGCCAAATAAGGCTTTAGAAACTACAAAAATGCATTAAAAATGCCATGGCTAAAAGTCTAATCTAGTGTTTAAATCAAATACAATATTCTTAAAGAAGGAAAGTTGGGTTTAATAGACAATTTAGTGGTGCCAAATTTGTAATAAAAAAAACAGAATGTGTGGGTTTCACTGCTAAGCTTAGTAGGTGGGTAGCAACCATAATGAACTTGCCAAATTCTCTTTTGCCAAAGCTAAACAGCTAATAGTGCTAATGGTATTTATTGGTTTGGAACTTCAAAGAAGCAAGACATATCAGCAGTTTAATAATTTATGCTTTTAAAAATCAGGGACCGTTACAACTGATTATTAGGAGTTGCTCTACCGAGGGGAGCGTTGACCTCTTAGGGGATAGAATGTAGTTCTTAAAAGGGATATGAGATTTCTCCTAGTTGCAGAATCTCATCTGTATTGATATTGCTTTATTGATGACAAGCCTTGAAAAACATGCTGCTTGACACAATCATAACGGGTCCACTAAAAACTGTGGGGCATTGGTTGCAAATCTGCTCAACTCAGCTGTTCAGCCCAATTATCTGCATATTTGCTCATTGGCTAATGAATGCTCCCATGCAGAGATTAAGAACTTTAAGTTAGCTTTAATATAAACTGCATCTGTGTAATGAAGTTAAAACCTCAGCTCCCGGTTTGGGTTTTAAATTAAATTGCTACTTCATAGCATTTTTAATTGAATTTAGTCTGCAATTGATCACCTTTTGGTAAAAAAGATGACATGCTCAGACTGATTAAGCCTTTTATGTTCAGATTGTTTTAGCAATCTGAACATAGATTGCTAAAACACTGTTTTAGATTAATGAAACTATTACTCCACTTGTAAGAACAGAATTAGATAGCCTTTTGCATCATTTCATGTCATTTTCACCACACTGTCTACTTTAGACAAAGCCAAGCATGAAATAACACAAAATACAGCCTGACCCTAGTTATACTGAACATATGCGCATAGATATAAAATGAAATGACAGTCCTTAGGAAGTTGTGTGTATTTATAGTGGGGGAAGACGTTGTGATTTATAGTTGGAAGTTGAATACATAAGTAAACATTACAACTCGTTCAACTGAATTTATATGAGGTGATTTTTAAGTTTAAAATTTTAGATTCACGCATGAAAACTGAGGGAAAATATGGGAAAACGATCATAATACATGAAATTCATAGGCATGAATTTCATAAGTACCAGAATATCTTGATTAGGCTCAGTTTAAAACTATGTAAAGCATGAAAGCGCCTCCACCCTACCGCAGGTCAAACGCCAGCATCTAACAGGAAGCACTAAAAACACCATACAAAAATAAAAGCACCAAGTAATCAAGTTTAAAAAGTACAGCACTTTTGAAAGAACAAGCAATAAAAACTACATAAAATTCATAAAAATTTTACTATCGTAGCTTTATTCCTTAAAATTGTGAAAAAAATATTTTCTTAACTAAGCAGTATTCTTGCTACATCTATTTTGTTTGGAGGCATCGTGACCGGAAATGCATCGCTATTGCGGCCAAATTAACGTCACTCACCTTTGCTTGATCCCGTGGCTCCAGCCAATCAGCGGCAGTCTGGGACACATGAGCGGCTATAATATATCCACAGAACAAGCTGCAGCCAGAAGGAACAAAGAAAGAAAGCCGCCCCGTTCCCTCTTCACAGTCCTTTCACCTTCCCTGCCCCCTCCAAAAACAAAAAAAAAAAAAAAACGGACTACATCCAGCCATTTTTCACCGCTGTTTGTTACACTTTCCCGACATTTTGCTTGTTTGTGTCGAGCGCTCATATTGTCTGAGGAGAGACGAAGTCGTGAGAGGGGTTTTCTTCTGTCTCGAGTCGCTTTTCTCGGAGACTCGTCTGGATGCGTTCGTTGAAGGCTGCTTATGGTAAGTTTGTTTCTCTTTTCTCTTCGGACGGTGTTAATAGAGTCTAAAAGAGCCGTATAACTGTAGCCGCTTGGCTTCACTTTGTGGACAACACAAATCTCTTCAAACGCGAACTTTCCTTCGAGTGCCGATTAACTCTCTTTCGCGTTCAACGAACTCTGTTTATCTACAATAATGTGTCGTTGTGTTACTTCGTTGCTCTGTTACAGTGACTACAAGAAGAAAACAAGACATGGATATTTTTTTTTGTAAGAGTTGAACAAGTTTTTCTATTGAAAGCGCGGTTCTGTTACGAATCTTACTTCTTTAAAACCGTCTAACCTGTTGAACTGTTGGCTCCGAAGGTGTCTGTCACTTTTACTTGAGTTGTATGTTTCATGACCCAAGCTGTCTGTAAAATATTTAATGTAATCGGAAAGAAAAAAAAGAAAAAGTCAGCCGCATAAAGTTGATAACAGTGACAACATCTCAAATGTCTGCGGAGAGATGGCGTCAGCATCAAACTACTGGAATTGACTCTGCTCGTCTTCTATGACCCCCATCTTACCACATCCATGCATTAACAACTCTTAGTCATTCATGCGTTGCACCACTCTGCTGGGAGCGTGTTTCAGTCTGTACAGCACTAAGACTGCGGGTCTCCGCCTTAAATCTGTCTGGTTTAAGGCTTGCCTGTTAGTGGAGGCTAAGTGCTCAGCCTTTGCCCACACCATCTGCTTTGCCCTGCTGGGCCCTGGCAGGCTGCTGTCCAGATCAAGTGTGATAAAGGATCGTGTGGGCGGACCAGCAGCAGATGGACTACATAGTTGGCTGATGTGGCAGCTTGGCTGACTGTTGTCATTGTTTGGTTTGTTTTCATTTGGGGTGGTTGTAATAAATAAAAACTCCTCTCCTATAGCAAATTGTATGGAATGTTGATTACCGAGTCATGTTGCCATCACAGTTTGGACCAGTAATATCATCAAAACCGAAAAAGACTGAGGTTTTAACTCAGAAACGGTCTAGTCAGTGTAATATGGTAGCAGCACATATGAATAATCAGAATAAGGCCAAGATTGTGTGCAAAAAATAATAATTTGACTTATGTGTCAAGTTTTTACAGTGTACAGACATAAAGCAGAAATATACAAACTATGGAGGAAATAAAATTATCACAAAGGAACAATATGTATATGTTTTTGCAGCCACATGTACTTTTTTTATTATTATTTTTTAAGAAAGGCAACGAGTTATTTTGACAGTGCACAAGTGCTTTTCTTGTTTCTCGTCAGTAGTTGACTACTCAAACTGTAAGGTGTCCATCACAGAGAGTCTGGGGGAAGAAACTGTCTGTGGCGACTGGTTTTACCCATAGCGCTGAGCTGAGGATAAACGTCTGTGTTCAGGATGTGTGGGATGTACAGAGAAGTTTGCCGCCCTTTTCCTGACCCCTGGACCTGTGCAAGTCCTGGATGGAGGGATGGAGGGAAGGTCAGCCCTGGCGCTCTTGCACAATCTGAAGATGACCAGCAGCTCCAGTAGAAGGTTGTACTTGTTCAGTTGTCGCAGGAAGTGCAGCCTCTGCTGGATCTTCTGCTGAACAATGTCTCTGGAAGGGCTAACTCGGATCACAAGATGGAGTTCTTCCTATGAACCGGAAGTGATCCATTTTAACAAAATGGAGTCGATTTAGGAGTTTAAAACTGGTCATAACAATCAAAGTAAAATTCAGATTCTGGTCACAAAGTGAACTGTTAGGTTATTGTTTTCCCTCATATTAACGGCTCCTTTCTGTATTTCTTTCTAACCCTCATATTGATAAAAAAAAAAAAAAAGTACAGCCAAGCAAGTATTGGCCGTTAGCACCTCGTTTTCATATCTCTGCTCTGCCAATAGGAACCCAGTATTGGTTAACCTCAGGCGTTAAACGCTGTGAAACTGAAGTTATTCAAAAGTTAGTTTGTGGTTTCTAAAACCAAAACAGTTTAAGACGGTGAACCATGTGCCTTGTATATTTTAGCAAGTTTTGAATAATGCCAAATTCTTGCAATATTAAATCTTAATGTGTTTATCTTTGTGCTGCTAAATCTCACATGAATCAAACTTTTTGCTCTGTTTACTATGTCCAAACGAACCTGAGCAACATTAACATGAGAGTAATCAATGACTGTTGTTGCAGATTGCTAAAGCTTCTGCCACTTATCTCGTATCTGAAAGTGATGCACAAGTTTTCAGTCGTTCCCTAATAATATTTCCCACTTGCACAATAATAGAGATGTACAGTTAAGAGCCCAGGCTGTTCTCAGCACACCAGCTACTGCAGGCACAGAGTCCGATGCTGACTCGGTAGAATGTTAATGTTGTCAAATCCCATTAAGAGCAATGCGGTGCTGAGCAAAGCCTTGCGCTGGCACTGCTGGACAGCAGGCCATTTAAACGGCCTCATGTTTGTTTTTGTATCAGAGAATTGAAACACTCCAGTGCCTCACCATACACAAAACTGCTTTTATATCTCTGCCAAACACTTTTCATTGCTCATCAAAGTAGCTAGTTTTTGTTTGTCTTTTAACAAACCAAAGTTTTTACTTGCTGATGGTTTACTGAGAGGCTTTGATACGATGCATGACTTTAACCTTTGACTTATGCACAAAGGAATAGATTTTTGGTCTTTCATTGATGAATGCAAGTCAGAACACAGTACAAAACTTCAAACACATTTCTGGTAAAATGTTTCCTAACCAAAATGAGATGACGTCTGAAATAAGTTTGCGCAAACCGTAATTGCATGCAATTGAAACTGAATCAGTATCTGCAGAAGGACTGTTTGTCTACAGTCCAGAATCACTTTGGATAAAGCAGAGCTCGACGTTAGGAACATATCAGGCTGTAGTAATGGAGAAGTTCGCTGAGTGTCTTTACACACTGATTTTAATCTTTTAAACAGATTAGTTTTCACAGAACCTCTGTGAAAATGCTGAGAAAAAGTTATACATTTATTTGACTTTTTTTGTCCTATAAATGTTTTCATTGCTCCTTGTAGCAATGAAAACAAAAACTTGACAAGATCTCGCAAACATTCTGACATCTCATCTCTGCGGAAAGGTTTGCAAAATGTCCCATCCGTTCCATTTATGACTGATAAACAATCAAAATCCAGTTCTTCCTATACTCCACAAGGTTGCGTAGATAGAGTAAAAGGCTGGGTTGATCTACAGTATATGTGATCCCGGTTGCTGCTGTTGACTGAATTCTTAAGTTTTTTTAGCAGATCATGGAGGTTTGCAGCAGTGTTAAAGCTCACCAGAGAAAGAGAGAGAAGTTGAGGTTACTTTCATCTTTTAACTGTGAGAAGGATGTGTTGTAAAGTGCTCCTCCTGGAAGAATCTTCCACCCACACGTTTCTATACTCGTACACTGAAGGTTTGCAGCATGGAGCTGGAAAATACTTTGAATGAAAATTACTCCTGACTAGGGCTGTTGTAAACGAATATTTTAGTAATCGAGTAATCTATCGATTATTCTTACGATAAATCGGATAAACAAAGATAAAATAAAACATTGGCGATTCTAACATAACAGCAGTGTTACTATCGCATATCAAAATCAGTCCAATTTTTCACATTTGAGCTTCTCTAACAGTTACTTTTCTGTAGTTTGGAAAATTAACCTGTAACAATAATAGCTCACTTTGTTAACTTGAAGAAAAGTCATACAAAAATCTGAAATTAATTCAATGTAATAATAAAGAGGCAGGCTCACAAATAGCCTATCTATTTGTGAGCAGGCT
>CAEGAE010021284.1:0-33017 GCA_903067095.1 Girardinus metallicus | reverse complement strand
AAATAAAGTCCCGGCCGGAACACGGTGCGCTAAATAATAACACATAATATAACGAGGCTTCGAGGCAGATCAGTTTTCCTCGAGGAATTTTAATAATCGAGGTTCTCGAATCACTCGAGGAATCGTTTCAGCCCTACTTTAAATAAGACAAAACTAACTTACAAGTAACTTTTCAGCAAGATATGGGAGCTTGTTTTAAGTAAATAAAAAAAACTGACATTAATGAGAAAGTGGTAATTTTACTGGCAGCTTAATTCACTCAAAAACAATATATTTTCACATTTTATAGGTGAAATAATTTAAGTCAAATTTACTGATACTAGTAATTTTTTACTTGACACAAAGTACCTTGTTGAAAAGTTACTTCCAGTTTTTGACTTTTAGAAATTTTACAAAATGTTACAATATTCCAAAAGTTGACAATTTTTGAGTAACAACTCCGTAATTTTTAGATTAATCTAAAAAATTGTTTTTTTAGAAAATTAAAAAAAATATTAAATTTCATAAGATCAGAACATTTCCACTTTTTTAAAACAATTTATTTAAGTTAAATTTCTGAATTTCTACACTTTTATAGCAAATTTGTGACTTTTGGAAGTCAGAAATTTCCATGTTTTGTTTGTTTCGTTTTTGTTTTTTTTTTAGAAAACTTCTGACATGGAAACTTCTGAGATCCAAAAGTTGGAAAATTTGCACGAAAAGAAAACTCTGAAATGTTGAGACTAATCTCAGAAGTTTTGAGTTTTCTTTTCTCGCAAATTTCCGACTTCTGGATCTCAGAAATTTCCAAGTGTCTTTGCAGTGTGTTTTGTTTTTATCATTTCGAAAATGAATGCAGCAAAGTGGAAACAGTTTACTAGAGAATAAATTAAATTTGATAAGAACCAAATAATGTCAGTTCTTCCCAGCTTAGCTGTATTCGTAGAAGAAGGGCAAACACTTTTTTTCTGTTGGAACAAAACCTGATAAAAGTCTGTTTAATTCCCAGATGTAAAGATGAAAGTCTCTTATACTTTTATGACCTATTTTAATCTAAGAGGGGATATTAGAATGGGACGAAGGGAGGAGAGAAATTAAAGTTGTACGGTTGTAAACCACCAGAGAGTCTGCCAGCTTTCATAAGGCGGGACAAAGGGCCTTTTTGGGTTCGACATCCTTTCATTTTCTTTACTTGCAGAATTTCTAGATCGCTTCAAGGGTATGGCTTCTTTTCAACCATCTCTTTTGCTTAGAGACATGTGGACACAGAGGACAGCACGGCTACTGTCAGATAGTGGCGGCCATTTTTAGTGTGGTCTCCTGCTCCGGGTTTGGTTAGGTTCTCCATCTTGGACTTAGAAATGGTTTGTTAAAGCAAAAATAACAGACTTAGAAAGTTATTCAGACTTCTACAGGAGATCTTTCTTGCCTACAATCATCATTATCTACAGTAACTCTTCAATTAAATCAATTGCAACAATATTTAATCTCCCTTTGGGATCTTTGAAGCATCTTTGAATTTTAATCTTGGAGAGCTTCCAAAAAAAAAAGAAAAGTAGACAAACTTTGGAGTTTAAACAGGGCCAAGTCAGTGTCTTGTCTTTGTTTATTGAATATGTCATTTTTAGATATTAGAAAATTACTGAAAAGGATTAGGACCACTGGGGAAAAAAAGAACTCTGACGATAATCTCGTAATTCAGATTTTTTTTCTTGGATTTCAGACCTTGTTTCCTCAGAATTCTGACTTTAATTTCAGTATTCTGTTAGTTTTTCTCAGATTTTTGACTTCATTCTCAAAATTCTGATTTTGTTTCTCAAAATTCTCACTTTAATCTCAAATTTCTGACTCTAATCTCAAAATTCTGACCTTTTTTTTTTTTTTTTTCAAAATTCTGACCTTTATTGTCAGAATCTATAAGCTTTTGATCTCAGAAGATTAGGTCAAAATTTTGAGAAAAAAAAAGTCTAAATTCTGAGATTAAAGCCAGAATTTTGTTTTTCAGCGGCCATTTTGCTTTTCTGCTGCACAATATGGCGTCACGTTGAGGCAAAATGTTTGCACTAGAGAAACTGCGAAACTATTTTTCACAACCACTGAAAAGATTGTAAGAAAGTCTGAAGAGTTGCAGTAGAGATTGAAACTTTTTGCTCTGCTGCACCAGACAGCACAGTTTAACATTAACACAGCAATACAACCGGGCAGAAAGCATTGCGATGATGGCAGGGTTCCCTGCATGCTGCGATCTGCCAGAGAGGGTGGCCGTTTTTCATATTACTGCTCACCCCCTGTCTGACATGTCAAAGAAGGACACGATCAATACGCGCACAGCAGCCAGGCCTCGACTCGGCAAAATCAATGCCGCTTATTTGCTCAAAGACTGCTTCCACAAGCCACGGGCAGAGCGCTCATGAATACCTTTCTAATGTGTGGCGGCAGGTTGTGTTGCGTCTGGAGTAAGTGCGCCGTAGTACGCCTTCGCCGCCGCCGTCGCTCTGCCTGCAGAAAGCGCTCCTGTCAACGGCCCCTTGGGGCACAGCGAGCTGAGTGACGGCGAGCAAACCGAAGTGGCTCTGACAAGGGAACTGGCGTCAAATTCCCTGACAGCTACCTCCACAACTTCCTCTGATAAAGCCATGTCACACACAAGGAGATTACCGGGTGGATTTAGAGAATGTGAAATGTGAGTGAGCGGTCCGTGATCCAGGATCCTCTTCTTCCTTTACCTCATGAGGAACCCGCCTGTGTGACACTCTGCTCTCTGCTGTAGACATTTGGTTCTAGTTTTATGAGTAAGAAGTAAAAACAGCTGGCAAACAGAGAGTTAAGTTAAATTTACCTGGGTAGAGTACACCAATGTCATACTCAAGTAAAACTAGCTCTACTTCGACATATTTTTATTCAAGTAGAAGTAAAAAGTAGCTGTCCAAGAAAGTACACAAAAGTAAAAAAAAAAAAAAGTATTTGGTAAAACGTCTACGCAAGTGAATAACTGATCAAATTATCAATCATTTAATATTTAAAAATTACATCATTAAATGGAACAAAATTTAAAGTTAAGTGGAAATTTTGGTATTTTTAGGACCAAAATGACAATAATTCATATAAGTAGCAAAAAATATCAAAATCAGGCAAAATATCTTTTCCCAAATCAGTTTCTTTTTTTTATGAAACTTTAACAGAAACTGCAGGCCTGTGTCTGTGTCTGGTGGATTTTTGGTTAAAACATGTTTGTTTTTCATTCAGTGGGTAAAAAAAATCCAGAAATTTACTCAAGTAAGAGTAGAAAGTCTTCATAATAAAGTTACTCAAGTAAAAGTAAAAAGTACAGCACAGTAAAAATACTCATATTAGTACTCGAGTAAATGTAGTTAACTACTACCCAACGTGCCTTGTTGCTAAGGCAGTTTAACAAGCTTTACATCATAAACACATCAGAGTCGCCGATTATGAAAACAACCAATAAACACCATCAAAATCATCAATACACATCAAATATGATGATCAATGCTCCAGTTATTATCAATCAAGCAGGTGGGTTTTTAGTCTTAATTTAAAGGATCTCAGTGTTTCGGCTGTTTTGCAGTTTTCTGGAAGTTGTTCCAGATCTGAGGCTGAACGCTGTTTCTCAATGTTTGGTTCTGGGTCTGGGGATGCAGAAAGTCTATTCTCTGATCTACAGGGAGCCAGTGTTCGGACTTTAAGACTGGTTGATGTGCTCCGTCTTCCTGGTTCTAGTCAGAACGCCAGCAACAGCGTTTTGGATCAACTGCACTGTTGCAGTAATCAGTGCGACTAAAGAGAAACGAGTTTCTCTAGATCTCACCGAGACATTAGAAATTTAACCCTGGAAATGTTCTTCAGGTGATAGAAGGCCGGCTTTGTAACTGTGTTCATGTGGCTCTGTAGGTTCAGGTCAGAGTGAAAAAATCTCCTACTTTTCATACTTTTTATCAATATGTTTGAGTTGTAGACTTAAAACAAGCTCGTATATCCTGCTGAAATGTTGCTTGTAAGAGCATTACGATATTTGTAATAGAAGCTAAACAAAAACACTTGGTAAGATTGTTTTTGCAGTGTGTGCTTGTATAGTGAATGCTAAATAGTGGGTTAACAGTTTTGGTTGGAACCTGACAGAGTGAAAAAATCGTCCTCAAAGATGTAAAACCAACATTAGAGAGGAGGGCTTCATTTAACCCTGTGTGTTTTTCCTGTTTGTTTAAGTTGCAGGCGCCGGGTTTTTTTCATGGTGGCAGACCCTTCTGTTGGCGCCGTAAAGCACAGCGGTGTGTTCAGCTGTGACTGGGACTCATTAGATGAGGAGAATGTCCGTCATGGTGCCTGGCTGTCTGCGTGTTGGTCATCCAGCAGGGGACTGAGGAAGAAAGGGTACAGGCTGAGTTTTCCTCCTCATCCAGGCTCTGTCGTCCTTTTTTTTGCTTCCTTCTTTGCCCCGCTGCTTTCTCTCTCTTCCATCCTTCTTTTCCTCCCCTCTTGCATCTCTCAACGGGGGTTCATCTCTTGTGATTCACTGAAGCCCATTATCAGTTCCCCGCCAACCTACATCCCCAGCTAGCCTCTCAGCAACAACACACAACTACTCGATCAAAGCCCCAAGAGGCTTGGCAGCATGATTGATGCTTACCAAGGAATTCATTGTTGTTGACCTGTGTAGCCAATCCCAGTCATCTGTGCTGCCATTACTGCACGTCTTATGTGGTGTTGCACTGCGGTGTTGTTAGCCAGGCATCATTCTTGCTCCATCCCAAACAACCTCCAGTAATAAAAGATTCTGCCAGGTGTGCTGGAAAAATATGACAAACAAACCTGACATTCTCTTATTTATACCTCTGTGAAGCCATTTCAAATCCGCTGTGATAGCAACACACTGGAGCTGTTAGCAGTGAGCAGTGCCCGTCCGAATCAAAACCAATTTGCACTTGCTGCACGTTAAAGCTCAAATTAGACCCTGATATAAACAAAATTCAAAACAGGGAAAAATGAGATCTGTTTGTGCTCATGTCTAAGGTCTAAGTGTGCCAACAACATGGCTATCATGTCTTCAACTGTAGAATCCCTGAAGTACAAAATGCATAAATCCCTTCAAAACAAAGAACCTTCATGAGAATTATGAGTTTTGTACGACGTTGTTTTGTGGCGCGTTCGCACCAAAAGCGCTTTGAACGTCAGGCGCGTCTGGTTTACGTTCAAAGTCTATGTGCGTCAAGAGCTGCTCGATTCGAAGCGTTTCCAGCGTTTGATGTGCATCCAATGCGTCCGACGCTGGGGTTGAAAAAATCTAAACTCTCATCGATCGATTCGGAGCGTCAACCAGCACGTAGTGGAGCACTTTCCAATGTGATCTCAGAAAAAAGAAAAACTATGGTGGATAAACTAACTGTCGCTGTTAGTTCTCATCCTATAATCACCGACCAATCAAGTGATGATTTCAGAGACAGGAATAGAAAGGACCTCGTTTGGAAGAGGATCAGCGAGGAAGTTGGAATGTCGGGTGACTTATCACTTTTACTATATTTCCCCCTCATTTGAGGTATCCAAATCACAAACATTAAGCACAAACATTAAGCCACATTAAATAAACGTATTTATTTAGACGGAACATGCAGAAGACGGTGGGAGAGTTTGAAGGACACATAGGCCAAGGAGTCTGATTTTTCAGTTCTTTTATGATTTTTCAGTTCTTTTACGATTTCGTCCTTCTGGAATAAGTTTTCTTTCTGACACATTTTCATTCAGAGGACGGTGAAGTTTCCCCTCAGAGTGCTTCAGTGTCAAATCTTCATCCATGTGTGGAGCGGCTCGGTCTGAACCCGTTTCTGAACTCTGTTTATTGTTTTCTCCCTCCTTTCCTTTTCTCTCTCACAAGTTTCTTTTCATTTGTTGGACTTTCCTTGAAGAGAATGGTTCCTAGATTTTTTTTTAGCTCTCTTGTCCTTTTGTCCTAACGTGCTGAGAGACAAACACAACAAAGAGACGCTGTAAGTCATTGGGCACGTTGACACATGAGAGTTGGCGTTTGATGGACTCAGGCCTCTGTGGCTCTGAAATGAGAAAGGACGTCGCTCATTTCCAACCTCAAATTGCTTCGCTCTCACGTCTGACCCTCTGGTTTAACAGCCTGACCCCTGCAATTTATCGGCGGCTCTCTCACACAAAGACAAGTGTTTACTAAACAATCAACATAAATGTTCAAAGACTCTCTTACAGAGAAGGATTTGATCTAAACCCATGAACAGCTCGCTAGTTACAGAAGGGAATTAGGGCTCAAAATTCTGAAAAAAAAAAGCCTGAATTCTGGAAAAAAGTGAATTTTGAGAATAAAGTCAAAATTCTGAGAAAAAAAGTTGGAATTCTGAAAAAATTCAGAACTCTGAGAAAAAAAAGCTGATTTTGAGATTAAAGAAAAAATTCAGATATTTAAGTCAAAATTCTGAGTAAAAAGTCAAAATTCTCAGATTAAAGTAAAAAGTCAGAACTCTGAGAAAAATAGTACATTTTGATATAAAGTCAGAATTCTGAGAAGAAATGTCAGAATGCTGAGGAAAAAGTCAAAACTTTGACTTTTAAAGTAAGAAATGTGAGATTAAAGTCTTTTTTTTCTTCCAGTATTCCTAATGTTCTTCTGTGGTTAGTAAACATTACCGATGCAGCCATGTCTAACTCGATCACATCTCCATGGCAACAGATTCGCATTGACCACTGTAGGTATAACTGATACCCAGGTGGCTCGGCGGCGAATCGGCTGAACTGTGGAGGCTTTCGGTCTCCTGAGCGCAGCCGAGTCTCATCGAGTCCCTCCGTCTTCGTACCTTCTGTCAGATTGCCCTGTGGAAACGGCAGCCCTGCTCATATAACTTCATTACTTTTTAATGCAGCTATAATTACTCCAGCATGTTGTAATTGGACAGAGATATGAGAACAATAAAGGATGTCAGGACAGAGAACAGGATTTTAATTGTGGGTTAATGATATTTATTTTGCAGCATGGCTCTCTCCCTCTCTCTGAGTCACAGCTCAGTCGTGTGGGCTAAGTATTGGATCTCCTGGGAGTGGGGAAGGGGGCTTTTTTTGTTTTTTCCTGGTGAGCTGAAGAGATGCTTTCTCCCCTCTTGCTCTGGTTTTATCATAGAGAGGCAGCACATTAACCTCAGATCTGATTAAGGGCTGTAACAGAGCCAGGTCTCACCGCGGCCAAGCGGCTGAGCTCCTCTGGACTCAGATTAGACCTGACCCATGACCGCCGTGTCAGTAACACATAATGAACTTAGCTTTATCAGCCCAATTTGTCTCCCAGCGGGTAAAAAAAAAATAAAAAAAATCGTCAGGAACGCCGTGTTACGTCGATCGGATGGGAAACCTGGAGGGTTAGTGCTCAGATAAGAATCACATTGCACTATCAGTTCTCACGACAAGAAAAACAGCTATTAATTTACAGATGGAGTAGATTGGGTAAACACGCCTCAAAGTGCGGCTCTGGGGCCTGTTGCAGATCGTGGAGTGATTTTGTGTGGCCCCCAACTGCGAATCAAGAATGATAGAAATTTGTCCTGTTCATCACAGCTTCAAATGCATTTTTTTTTTATTTTTAATCAGGGTAAATTAACCAACATAATTTCCCGACAACAGAAAATGTTTAATAATAAGCTGAGCCAAATTTATGTGGAGACTTTTACCGAAGAGCCGACGTTGCTGTGCATGAATCAGCTTTTATTTACGGGTCGGTTTCTAAGCTATCTTGTTCAAACTTTTGTAAATACCACCGACCACGAGCCCCAATCAGGTGTTGCGTTCACAGAACAAGAAGAAGCCATGGATGAACTGACAAAAACAACTTTGGAAAACAGTTTCAGTTGCTCTGTCCCTCACTTCCGACGTCCATCATGGCGACTCGAATGACTCAGTGACATAGTTGCAAAGGCTCAGTATGTGCTGTACAATGGCTGCTGGAAAAGACAAGTGTTTTGTTGTTGACCTCCCATTCAGAAACCCCTTGCTGTATTCTTGTTGGTTGTGCAGGAGTCGCTACTATTGCCTTTCAAAGCACATCTTTCACATGCTGCCATTTCACAGGCGAAAATGTAAACGTTGAGTTGGGGGTCGTGGCCAGCAGCAGCTTATTTGGATTTAAAGTGACAGGGGCCCTAAAACGGCTCATTCTAAAAGGAGCTCAGACTAAAATCTCATTATCTAGGAATGATTTTGTGCAAAAAATGTAATGAAGACGCTTTGTAATCTACCCTAACCTGTTCAAGGAAACATAAGCGCTCACCTTTAACATGTATTATCATCTAAAGCATTTCATGTAGTGTTCTGAGGCGGGTTTTGTCTCTCGTGTGCGACGCAGCTCTAAAAACTTCAGTTTGCGCCCACCTGCTGCGTGGAGGCGCACCAGGGAAAGAGCCGCTGAGTAATTCTGGGTAATTCCTAACCATTCCTCCAATCAGAGCACGATCTCTCTCCACAACAGACGTCATATAAACCCCATCGTACCTGCAAGCTTCAGAACTATCAGCATCACCGTTAAACTCCATAACTGGTGACATCAAAATTATATTTTATGTTCTATTTTACATGTGAATGTGGAAGATCTTTTTTTTTTTTTATATATATATATAACAGAACAAACTTCGGGGTTTTATACATTTTGATTAATTGCTGATCTTCTTAAGCTTTCCTCTGCCCCAACTCAGAGGTGAAGCTAAAAGAACCAGTTCGTCTGATTTGCAGCTAAAGCCTGAAGGACATGCAAAGTTACACATGGACACTTTAATCCCGTAGAACAGGGGCGTCAAACTCATTTTCATTTTGGGCCACATTAACATCACAAATGTTCTAAATTAAATCATATTTAACAGTTTTTCACATTAATCAGTCCCTCCAGGATTTCTTTCTTTGTAATTTTTTGCAATAAATTGCTAATTTTAAAACTTTTGTAAAAAATTTTGCAATTTTTGCGCTTATTTATGATGGTAAATGTGACTTTTCATTAGTAAATAATCGATCACAGACTAGAACTTGACATCAAGTAAAGCCGAGGCAGAAGTGTAGAAGTAAAATATGCTGCCACCTGCAGGTGGGAGTTGGCATCACTTCAATGTTTTTGACCATTTTCCTGGAAAACTTTCAGTAAACTCACAATTAAGCATTACCGCAAAAAATGATGCAGTTTGTTGATTTTGTTTTCCACAATGGTGATAAAACTGGAAGAACTGACTAATGTAATTTGGCAGTAGTAAATAAAAGCCATTTTGATTTAATTAATAAAATAATGTTTAAGCAAACAGCTGTTATACTGTAGGGTTTTTTTATGCATAAGTCTAGACTCTAGAGGGCCACATAAAAAGCTGCGGCGGGCTGCATTTGGCCCCCGGGCCTTGTGTTTAACACATGTGATGTAGAAGACCTGGATCTGTAGTGTGATTGTTAACAAGCAAAATAGTTAATTTATTTACTATGACATTAAAAGTGTAATAACAGAGCGCAGAAAGCTGGCTGCAGTCGATCCCAACTTGATTCCCCCTCTGACCAAAATGAAGACGTCACATCTTGTTATGAGCTACTAAGGATTGACGGGCAAATTATACACCTCCATTAATGAGCAAAGGGATTAACAAAAACGGGGGGAAAGAAGAGACCGATAAGAGGCGGGAGGGGAGTTTCGCATCACAATCAATTACTGTGTTCGTCCACCTGCAGTTTGCATACGCCGCTGATGAGGAGGGGATTATCAGGCAACGAGAGAAAAGATGAGATGAGTACAACCAACAGATTAATATCCTGCCACTGCAGCCAAGGGAGAGATTAATTTCCTCCTTACTTCCATTTAAGAGACGGCGCATGCGTCTCAGCGGCCGTTCGCCTTAATAGAGAGAAGAAGTGTGTGTGATCTGTTGTGCTGCCTGCCGGTTTGATGGCAGGAACAATGAATGCCGTTGGTCAGTTAGTGAACTTAAAGCAAGTCCATCGCGGCGCCCTTTGCCCCCTGTCTGTGTGTGTGTGTGTGTGTGTGTGTGTGTGTGTTGAGCCAAGGTGTGATTGATTGGACCTGTGAGTGCTTGTGCCACCGGGAGGCAGAGGAACGAACCGAAGTGCGGGCTTATGCTGAGATTGAAGCACGCGAGGGGAGTGGGTGTGCAGCGTGACACGCTCCTTTAGATTTAATTTGATTAAATGAGAGTGCTGCCACTGTAACCAACGAGAAAAATAACCATACGCGTATTTCTGCAACATTAGGCTGATAAAAAGACGGCATCACAGAGAATGCATGCTGAAAGTAACATAAAATAAAATTAAAAACTAGCTCCACATTTCAATTTATTTATTAGAAACTAAAACATGCAACACTAGGTCAACATTCTGGGTTACCGGTATAGAAACATTTGCCTTTAAAAGTGACATATTCTTTCTTGAACAGGTTAGGTGGGCGAAACAAAACATATTTATAAAATTTTTTGCACAAAATTATTATTTTGAGGTCCTTTCAGAATGAGCTGTTTTAGAGCGTCTTGTCACTTTAAATTCAAATAACCTGCTGGTGGCCACGCCCCGAACTCAACGCTCTCGCACGGGAAAATGGCTGCAAACAGATGGGCAGTTATGCAATCGGGCACCTTTGAAAAGCATTAGCAGAGCTTCCTGCACAACCAATAAGAATGTAGCAAGTGGTTTCTGGATGATAAGTCAACAACGAAACGCTTGTCTTTTCCAGCAGTGGTAAAAGCAGCTGACTAAATGTGCTGGAATCCTAATTTGGTTGATATTCAGTGTTTTACTGGTGATCTAATTCAAACCAACCAAGGCAAGTGAGGAAAAAAATAACTAAAACAGATAAATAAAAAGCAAAAAGGAGTGTGTAGAAAGCAGATTTCTACACACTCCAAATAGTCACTGACAAATGGTCACCAAAAACCGTTTGCATGTGACTGTTTGTTTAGCATGCTATCAGAGTCGGCTTAGAGATGCATAAATCTGTGCTGGATTTGTTGATATTTGCTGTGGGTATTTGTATTGTTCCAGTTGGAAAGCCACTCCACACGATTCCGGAGCGGTGTCATTAGGTTCCTGCTGCTGTAAATCTTCCTCCTTATTAGGAACGCAGAAGCTCGATACGTGGAAATACAGCCACTCACCAACACTCCATCAAACCGCCGGCTCATCGATCGGCTGCTCTCCTCTCGTTCACCTGGGCTCAGATGGATTGACCCCAGAGTGTCAGTCAGTTGCGTGAGTCAGACTCTTCGCTTTCCTCCTTCTTACAGTCACTTCCTGCGGTGAAGCCTCTGCTCAAATGTCAAAGTAAATGAGCTGGCCAGGATGTGCTGGCCACTTTCTTCCATGCGTTGCGTTTCTGCGGTTTCCAACACACAGACACGCATTTACACACACCTCCTCCATCATCTTCCCTCCCAGGGGGCTTGGAGGTCATTTGCTCGCTTTAAGGTGTAATTAAAGGCCTGTTAATTATTTAGTTTGCCCCAGGGGGTGAAGCCATTCTTGGCCTTCAGTTTGAACAGTTTCTGCCCAGAGTTGAGAGCCAAAGAAAGTTTGATGCAAAGCTCCACAGACTCAACATGAAAGCAACGCTGTATGTCTCAAAGTCTGTGTTCTTGGCTTTTTAGTTTTAATTACTTTCCAGTGTCATTAAGTCATTAATTCTGTTTTTTGTAAAGTTTTCTTTCATTTATTGAAGCATCGCAGACACAAACATGTGTCGGGCTGTAAGGTCACACACAGCTTGGTGCAGAAGAAAAAGTTACGGTCAGGACTTTTTCTAAATTAGCGATTATATTTTGATCAGATCAAGTTTGGTTGTACATTAAGCATTTTAAAGAGGCAGTGTTATGTGAAATTTAGCTTTACATCATGTTATAATGTTTTCTGACCAAAACAGACAAGGAGTGTTGCCTTTATTGTTTAAAGCATGTTTAAGAAATCATTTAATCTCCACGACAACCATTCAGCTGTGCAAAACGCGTGGGTGAAACTAGCTCTGTCTTTGAGACACAGCTCCTCCTCAGAGCTCCCTCTCTCAGCTCCTTCAAACTAGCCAGCAGCAATTAGCAAACAGCTGGTGGAACTGCGGATTTATCTCACTGTTTCATCCCATGATTGATTATGTTGCGCAACGCTCTCACTTACGCCTCTGAATTGTTGCTAATCACTAAGTGTTAGCAACATAAGATCCAGTCAAATTGAATATAATTTCTTTTTTTTTTTCTATAATTTTTGTCCAGATTAATTTAAAAATGGAGCCATTATTGTTACAGAGAAGTAATTGTTAGGGACGCGCAAATATGAAAATTTGAGCTGTTGTTGAAATCCGATAGTAATTCTGCTGTTATAGTAGAATTTACCAATATTTTATTTTATCAAATTTTTTTAACCAATTACTCAATTAATCATAAGAATAATCGATAGAATACTTGGTTACTAAAACAATAATTTATAACAGCCCTGAAAGGGTTAAAGAGGAGCAATGATGACTTCCTGAAAGAGCAGGAGCTTCTTAAAGAGACAGACGCCCAATTTCATAGCACTAAATAGCAAAATCTAATTTCTTTTAAGTCATATTTAACATGTTGCTCAATTGTGCTCCTGTTACCGCTCCTCTAACTGTATAAATGGATATTAAATAAATCGTTTAGGCACTGGAGCAAGCTAATTGGCCAAAGTTTAAGCCACGCATGCTGGAACAACATGCAGCAGCAGCAGGTGAGTTTGTGTGCTGCTGAGACCCAGAGATCCTAACAGAGCGACAGAAGAACTGATAAGACTCTTGGAAGCCATTTGGTGTAAAATTCGTATCCTGTCCTATTCCACTCAACCCCATGATCTCACCTCCGTCCCCAGAGGGGATAATGACAGTGATACCTGTAGAAGGTGGTCTGCTATGCAGCCTACCTGGGCAGAGAGGCAGCAGACAACAGGCCATTTAAACCAATTCCAAGCCTGTCAATTAGGCAGGTGATTTGTGTTGGACAGAAATGTCTTTGGCACCGCTCTCTCCTTCGCTGTGCACACACACACTCCACCTCTATCCTGCAATCCCTGGGTGACTCGAGGAGCCATTGATTGGTTGAGCTGTTCACCCCTCAGACAGATCGATAATCGCTGTGTTCCTGCAGGGAGCGGATGGCCAGTCGCTCGTTTACCGGTTCCCATGGGAACTGCTCTGCATCCCAGGGGACGCTGACCACCGTAAAGGCTTTGCTGATTTTTTTTAATTTAATTTTTTTGTAATGGTCCGTCTTTAAAAGTTAGGCTGAATCAACCGCTGGGCGGATTCATTTGTGCTGATTGATAGACGCTGTAATTGGCGGCGAAATGGTAAAACCCAAAACTCTGAGGGAGAGTTTTAGAGGTTCTTGTAATTTTTCCTCCTCGTTTTTTTTAGAAGAAATGAGGTGTGTGTGGATGTGTGTGTAACAGCAGTGTAATGAATTTCTCTTGATTAAAAAATTCTCACAGAGAGCGACTGCTGAAACTCTATTGATTTCCATTAAAAGTAATCAAACTTTTCATAGTGTTAGGTGGGTGTGGACTTTGTTTTTTATGGTGAAATACTTTTGACTCCGGCTTTTAAAATAACCACCAACCTACGCAGAAATGTTTAAGTTGTTCATTCATCGATCGCAGCAAAAACTCAAAATCTGACACTACACCAGAAATACTTGGTGTCTTAATACACTTACAATAAGACAAAATTATTTTATAAGGTCATTTTGAGCCCTTTTTGGACCTCAAGAGACAAATATTATATTTTTTTAATCTTTTTGTGACTGACGTTGCCTGAATTTTTCGTCTTATTGTTATTTTTATAACTTTCTGTCCATCATAATCCTCACAGGAGACAAAAAGTAACAATAAAAGTTGTTTTTTTTTTGTGTCAATGTGCGAAAATTAAAAAAACAACTTATAAGCAGAGGTTGGAAAAGTACCCAAAAATTGTATTCAAGTATATTCGCATATCTTTACTCAAGTAAAGGTTAAAGGTAGCTGTCCAAGGAATTGCTTAAGAGTAAAAGAGTATTTGGTAAACAGTCAAATGATAAATCTTTTAATATTTAGAAATTACACAAACTGAACAAAGTATTAAGTTAAATGGAAATTTTGGTATTTTATGAACCAAAATGACAATAATTTATATAAGCAACAAAATCGGGCAAAAGATAATTTTTCCAAATTAGTTTCTTTTAGTATAAATCTTATGAAATTTTAACAAAAACTTCAGTTGTGTGAATGAAAAACATGTTTGTTTTTCATTCAGTTGGTAGAAAATCCAGAAATGTACTCAATAAGAGCAGAAATACTTCATAATAAAATTACTGAAGTAAAAGTCTAAAGTACAAGTACAAGTACATAAATATTCCTAAAAGAAAGTTACTCAAGTAACTATTTAGTACCCAACTCTGCTTATAAGTAATTTTTCAGAAAGATATAGGAGCTTGTTTTAAGTCATTTCCTTAATATTGATGAAAATAACGTACTTTATTTCACTTATGGGAAAATATCTTTACTTTTTCCATCATTATTAAGGAGTTGCTGACATTAAACAGCTCCTATATCTTGCCAAAAAGTTGCATTTATGTTAGTTTTGTCTTATTTTAGTGTACTAAGATATTTGCAGTGTAAACTAGCCAACATTCCTTGGTGACATTTGGTGTTTTTGCAGTGCATCTCTGATTCTTTTTTCCTTTGTTCTTTTTCTAATCTGAACTCTGAAACTATTGGCAGGTTATTTGTTGGAGCCCCGTCCAAAAAAAAAAGAAAGAAGCCTGCAAAATTTAGAGCCGTGTCTTCAGATTCATAAGCCACCAAACCAATAGCTTTGAGTTATCTGGGGCATGAATTTCACACTCCTACCAGCCTTGAATCGCTTGAAGCATCAATCTCCCTTCTATTAGACCTGCACTCTCTGCTTCATGGCCGTGTTTTCTCGCTGGAGTCGGGCGAATATTGGACTGCAGATGGATGACACAGACATGCGGAGTAAGAGCGCGAGCAGAGGTTAGATGGGACTGAAATATGCACGATGTTTAAGCTGTGATACACGATGAAGAATGGCAACCTTCCCCCTCTATCCGCGCTGCCCTGTCCGTTGGTGCCGGCGCCTCGTAAAAAGTCCTGTGTGGCCCAATGTTCGGGCCGTAAAGCCGAATTAAAATATTAAATCTGTCAGGGCCTGTCCTCGTAAATAAAGCCATATATCAGCCCTGCAGCCATAAAAGTGAAAAAGGGTCGAGGCGTTTTATGAGGCAGATCGGAGCGGACCTATTTCAGGGTGGATCGCAAAGAGCCACCGCTCACACCTGTGGAGAGAGCTAATTACTCAACACGTAGCGATGGGAAGGAGAACCAGATCGATGGGAGGAAGAAGGATGAAAAGTCAAACTTACAAAGCAACCCAACAAATAGGAAAAGCTCGCAGAAGCTAAAACTATTCCTGTTTTTAAATCAGGGGGGTCAAACTCAGTTTTATTTTGGGCCAAATCAAGACCCTCAATGCTCTACAAAAGGGCTGGTTGTGCCAGGATGTATTGATAAAACCTGTTCATAAACTGTTAAAATATCAATTATTAAAATAATATATTATTGAACATCTTTTCAGTCCCTCCAGGGTTTTGTGATACTTTTTGGGATTATTTCAAAGTGTTTGTGGTACTAATTTGGAAATATTTGCACTTATTTATGACGGTAAATGTGACTTTTTGTAACAAAGTTTTTCAAAATTTTTGAGAAAAATCTGCAATAAACTCCTAATTATGAATTAGTGCAACAAACTGCAGGGATTTGTTTTTTTTTTTTTTTTTGTGAATTTCCAAGATAATTCTCAAGAAACTGGATGGACTGGTTGATATAATTTGGCAGTAAACAGATAAAAACCGCATTGATTTGACTGATAACATAACATTTAAGCACATTTAGTGTTTAGTATAGAATCTACAGGGCCACATAAAAAGCTGTGGCGGGCCGGATTTGGCCCACGGGCCTCGAGTTTGATGTTTGAGTTTATTAAGGATCCACTTTGTTCCACTTTCAGCAGTGGAAGAGTTTTACATCAGTGAATCTGAGGTGGGTTTAGTTGCAAACCAATTAGGAGTGAAATGTTTTATTTGCTTTGCCCTATAAGAGAGCATGGTACGGTTTTCCCTAACTTGACGCTTGAGTTTGTCACATTAAATAAGGAAGACATGAATAAAACATGACTTATTTATAACTGATAAGATGAAAACAGAAATGATTTCTGAAACTCAGCAGCTTTCCTAAAATGTCTTTGTTCAGTTGGGTAGCATTGAGTTTCACTGTTGATCAGATATGCTAACGTCTTTGTGAATATGTTGAACTTTTCACCTTTCCTTTTAAAGAGACAGTGCGATGTATTTTCTAGACATATATTGCCATTTTATTGCACAATCGAGTAACTGTACCTTCAGTTATAAAAACTCTTTGACTTTGTAAATTAGCGCCTTGAAATCTGGCCGCTGTCTCAGGAATGTAACGTTACCAGTCAGCAGGCACCGCCCGTTACCTAGCAACCCCAGAAAAGCCTAGACCGTTACCTAGCAACTCCAGCAAAGCTCCACCATGTTTGGTCAGTCGGTTTTGCCTCTCTATGCGCTGTACAATGGCTGCAAATAAATAGTAAAGTTTTGCTTGGAATTAGGAGACATGTTGTCAGCAGTTCATAGAATAAAAGACCAATGTTCATTTTACTCAAACATTTACCTAAAATCAGAGAAATGTATGTGTTTGTAAGGAATTTTCTATGGTATTTGCGCTAATGTAAAATGTTAAACGTGAATTTTTATTAATCGACATATCGCCTATACCTTGACATCAGGTAAGACTGAAGTCACTTAAACCAAATGTTTTCAGGCAATTTTTTTTTTAATTTGCAGTTAAAAAATCAGGAAAAAAAATGTGCAAATCTGTTTTTCTTTGTATGGATTTTGCAGATTTGTGAACAACTTGAGGGACTAATTGATGTAATTTGGAATCTAAAGGGCCACATAAAAAGCTGATGACTTTTCAGTTGCTTCTTAAGTGTCTCCAGAGCTTTATCTGTTGTAAAAACAAACCTTATTTATTTTTACAGCACATACCGCTCCTTCCAGTTCTCCGGTGTCTCTGTCAGTAGCCATGTCTGCCCATAGTAATTTCTTTCCACAGTTGACCTGCATCCCCTGGCGGCCCAGTCCAGTGGTCCCTGAGATCATAGCCATTAGCATTAACAGGTGGTAGGGATGTTGGGATGGACGTCCACCTGCTAGTGGGCAGCTGCTTCTGCCCGCTCGGCTAATTGGCTGGCAGGTGGCCTGGAAGACGCCAGAGTGTCTCAGCCAGGAAGGAAGTAGGAGAGCAGGGACATCACGTCCTCCTGCATCCAGGACTGAAGAGGAAAAGGCTTCTGCAGAGTAACAACACCAACCGTTCAGTGAATACACAACTCTGAATCTGTTTTAGCTAAAATAGACACGTCCTTTTGTGGGGGGTTTTTTTTTCCTCACATACACACTGTAAAAGCACAAAATCTTACCAAATATTTTTAATCTAGTAGCGGTGTCAAACTTAGTTTTATTTTGGGCCAAATCGAGATCATAAATGCTCTTAAAGGGCCGGTTGTGCCAGAATGTATTGATAAAACCTGTTCACAAACTGTTAAAATATCAATTAATTCTTAAAATTAATAATGTTATTGAACATCTTTTCAGTTCCTCCAGGATTTTGTGATACTTTTTGTGATTTTTTTTTGCAATAAAAATCAAAGTGTTTGTGGTTCTGATTTGGAAATATTTGCACTTTTTTATTATTTATGGACTATACTCTGACATCAATTAAGGCTGAGGCAGCTGTCTAGTACAAGTAAGAAAGTTTTTGACAATTTTTGAGAAAAACCTGCAATAAACCCCCAATTTTGTTTTAGCGCAAAAAAGTGTTGATTTTGCGTGATAATTCTCAAGGAACTGGAGGGACTGATTGATATAATTTGGCAGTAAACAGATAAAAACTGGATTGATTTGATTGATAACATAATATTTAATCACGCTTAGTTTTTAGTCTAGAATCCAGAGGGCCGCATAAAAAGCTGCGGCGGGCCGGATTTGGCCCACGGGCCTCAAGTTTGACACACGTGTCCTAAAGCAAATATCTCAGTACACTTGAAATAAGACAAACTAACTTACAAGTAATTTTTGTGCAAAAGATGAGACTCATTTTAAGAAAATAATTCTTTAGTATTGATGAAAAATTACTAGTTTTATTAGCAGAAATGTTCATTTATAAGATGGGAAAATGTCTTGTAAGTGAAATAATCTGCCATTGGAACTAGAAGTTTATCATCAATAGTAAGGAATTATTTACTTAAAACAAGCTCCTATTTCCTGCTAAAAAGATACGTGTAAGTTAGTTTTGTCTCATTTTTGTGTGTTGGGATATTTGTAGGATCCAGACAGAAGCACTTGGTGAGGTTTTGTGTTTTTGCAGTGCGTCGTGTAACCTTGGCTCCAGGGCGGCTCCCGTGTCTCCGGTCCAGTAGATGGATGTTCCTGGATGAGGCGGTTGGACTCCATAGGAGTCGGCCTTGAACTGCGGACTTCTTCCCGTTTGCTTGTTTTTCTGTAACGTCGGTTACTGGCTCCCAGTTTCCTCCTGTGTGCTGCTCCTCTCCCTTTCCTTTCTCCTTATATGTTGTTTTCAAATTGGTGTTTTGCCAATTCCTCTCCTCTCCTCCTTTACTGGCTTAATTAGGATGTGGGGGAGCTGGGTGTCGGCTGGGTAAGCTCGGTATCAGATGATTAATTGCTTGAAAGGGGGGTGCAGCAGCGATTCGGGGGGCAAGGTTACAGGATGGTGCACGCCTTTCCCTACTCTATTTCTCTTTCTGTCTCAGCAACTTTGACTCATCTGTCCTCTCTTCATCTCTGTCTCATTTACCCTAGCATCCTCACCTTTCGCCTTGTTCATTTGCTGTAAAACAAATCCCCGCTACGTCTCCCGGTCTGACCCGCGCCGGCGTACCGGAGAGCGCCGGCCTCAGAGCGGGAGCTGGCTGCACATATGTGTGCCGTTAATTAAGATAAAGGGCCGACGGCAGACGAACGGCAGCACAAACCAGCTGTTCATCAGCGCAATGATCATTAACTGCATGTATTCATTAGCAAGCCTGTTTTTTTTATTTCACGTGGTCAACATGCGCAGCCTAAAGCTGTCTCCTGCTGTAGTTTTTAGCAAATCTCACCGGCTTGGCTGACCTTGGCGGCCAGCAGGCTGAATGTGTCAGACTGTGGCTATGATTAGTTTGCAGATAGCGGACCTTGTCCAGAGGGCAGAAAATCTATTATGTGATTGGTTTGGTGGCGCTGGGCTTTGCAGTGAAAACATCAAGCCGGAGTTCAGTGAGGACTCTAAATTTAGATTAATGGAAGTGCAGCTGGATAAGTCCGTAATTAATAGCAACAACTTGCACAGGGCGTGTGCATTAGCAGACATTTCCCTGACCCACATTCAGGTGCATCTCCAGAAATTAACAGGTCAATGAGCACTTCATTTACTTCAGTAATTCACACCTAAAACAGGAATGCATGTCTGTTTTATGTTCTTACACACAGATTTGGTGAATTTCAAGTAATTTTACAAATTATTTGGGTGCATTGATCCACTTTTTCCACTTCTGATACCAATAAAAGTATCTGAGGTTTAGTATCAGCCGACACTGATTCGATTAGTAAAATGTTTCTTTTTTTTTTAACCCTTCCAGACGCGCTGACGATCCAGCTAAATTTGCAGTACTGTGATTCCGCCACATGTTGCGCTATCTGCAATATTCCAGCGGTTTCTGAAAGGGGAGACGTTGCGCTTTCCTGCCAACATCGGGTTATTACGGTAATTTCACTCCCGTCATAGCAGGGAGTGAAATTAATCTGAGGCGCTCTTTTAATACAAGATAAATTGCGTAAATTATTAGCTAGATATTGAAAGTTCCAGTTGTTATAGAGAAATGGGCAAATATATTTACTCACAGGACATTTAAAGAACTGTATACAATAAAAAAAGCAAAAATATCCAGGCGGAGATTTGAACTTAAGGACCCAAAGGGTTAAACACAGACATAAATGTACTGAGTTACAGATTTATTTGATAACTCTGCACCAGTACAGCACATTTAAATACACCAATAGCTTCAAAATCTTGGTCAAACGTGTAAAAGCAACTCAAATTTGATCTTTAACAACCAATGTAAAATAAATAGTAAAGAAGCTGAAATTGACAAAAACAATAGGTTGACTACCTGGTCAAACATGCAACAATAAACTGCAAAAATCTTCTTTCAAATGTTTCAGAAAGTGCAATTAGGAATTCTGAATATAACACAAAGTAAATAATAAGGTATAGAATTAGAGCAGGGGTGTCAAACTCATTTTTGATTTTGGCCAAATCGGGATCATGAACGCTCTTAAAGGGCCAGTGGTGCCAGAATGCATTGATAAAACCTGTTCACAAAGAATTACTGCTAAATAAATAAATTGATTATTTTTGGTGTGCTGTATATAATACATAACTGGGAAGTTGAGTGGAAAGAAAAACTGCAGTAGAGTTAAGACGACCACAGCCCAGTTCAACAAACTGGGAGACCCACTCTCTGTGGAACTGGAGTTGAATATTTACGTTGAACCAAACACATTCCCACGTTTACATAATGATTTGACTTCTCATACATTTTATAATTTCTTTTCGTTTTAAATGCTTTGGCTCTGCTTTGTGACGGCCATTGTTTGTTTTTAGGTAGAGTCACAGTTTCTGTGTCTGTGTGAGGACGGCTCGAACAAAACGCTGCTTCAGCTCTTTCCATTCAGCACCATTTTGTTTGTCCCCAAAGCATTTTTTTTTTTTTTTTTGCAGCCTCCATATTCTGGATGCTGATGTACATTTTATTTCTTTACCTGCACCGGAGTTTTCTGACCCCTCTTCATTGTCTCCTTTCTTCTCATCTCGGTATTTTCCACTTTCTCCCCCTCGCTCCATTATATGCAGCTGTCCGTCAGCGTGGGGCCTCACGTCTCTCCATCTTTGATGGATGGGGAACACGTAGGAGGAGCAGCCGTCCTTAATAGACACGGCGGATTGAAACGCTGGGGAAGTAAATGTTAAGGGCCTCATAAAACATCCACTTCCCTGCCTGTGTCCTGCGCTGCCCTCCCCCACATCACCCACACACCTCCCTCCCTCAATCATCCTCCCTTTTTATCCTGTGAATCTCCTCCCACACACCACGACCGTCTTATCAGTGAGACGCAGTTTGGTTGCAGACGATCTGTCTGAGGACTCATTAGGCTGGATTTTGAGATGTCTCAGCATTCGTGGCGACTGTTTTCGTTAGCTGACCAGTAGCTGTACGATTGAGAAAAATTAGTTGTTGGACTTCCTTTTTTTTTTTACCAGCTAATCGTCTTTACTGCAAACACATTTGTGGAGAAAAATCTTGTACACATCTGTGTGCATCTGTGGGGGTGGACATACGTACGTCCTAAACTGAAGAGCAGTGAAAACCTGGTTCTTCCACCAAGTATTGATCTCTGAACTCTTCCTGAGATGAAACATTAGTGTTGTTGTTTCTAAACGAATATGAACTTGTTTTCTTTGCATTAGTTGAGGTTTGAAAGCACTGCATCTTTTTTGCAATTTTGACCATTTTTCATTTTCTGCTAATAAATATTACATTTTTGCTTGGAATTAGGAGACATGCTGTCAGTGGTTCATAGAATAAAAGACCAATTTCCATTTTACTCAAACATATGCTTATAAAAAGTAGAATCAGAGAAACTGATCATTTTAAGTGGTCTCATAATTTTTTTCGGAGCTGTAAATAATGTAATTAAGAGTTTGAACTCTCCCGGAGTTCTAAGGGGTGTTGAGTGAACCCCGCCTGAGCTTTTTACCGTGTGCACGGTTCTGGTGGGGTCGCCGGTTTAACAGTGTTTTTTTATTGTTATTTTTCTTGTGTGTGTGGTTTCATGAACTGAAGAGCTGACTGATCAACCGGTTGGCCGACCGTTACTTACCGTTACTACTCCGCTGTACTCTTCCGGAGCGTCGCGCTAATGCTCCGCTCACACCAAGCACGTTTCGCGCTTCAGACATGCGTCTGATGCCTCACGGGTGCACTTTCAAGACAAAATTAGTCATTTCCAAAACCCAAAGAATGTAACGTCACCAAGCAGCAGGCACCGCCCATTACCTAGCAACCCCAACATAGCGTAGGCTGTTACCTAGCAACCCCAGCTGAACTCCAGCACATTTGGTCAGCTAGTTTTACTGCTGTGTTCGCTGCACAATGGCTGCTGGAAAACACGAGTGTTTTGTTTTTGACTTACCTTCCAGAAACCATTTGCTGCATTCTTGTTGGTTGTGCAGAAGGCTCCACTTCTGCTATTCAAAGCAGTACAGTTCTATATTTGCGCATCTGTTTGCAGCCATTTTTACATGCGAGTGTAAATGTTGATTTTGGGGGCGTGGCCAGAAGCAGCTTATTTGGATTTAAAGTGAAAAGAGGCCCTAAAACAGCTCATTCTGACTAAAGTCTCATTATCGAAGAATGATTTTGTGCAAAAAATGTTATGAAAATGTTTTGTAAAGCCTATAGACCATTTCTAACCCGTCACCTTGAAGGTAGTTAAAAGTCAAGTCTGGGCTAGGAAAGAAACCGGTCTCGATAAATTCAGATTCGGAAAATGGAGAGATGAACAAGCAAAGGTTAGGACAGATGCTGAAGTATTTAATTTTGACGTCGTCTTGCTTAAATTAAATTGACATTGTTCATTGTTTGTAGCTTTTCTACTATGGAAAAAGACCAGATTAAATAGTTTGCAATAAAATCTTAGTGATTTATGCAGGTGATGAGTTCAAGTATCTTTTCTGTGGATCTGTGTTGTCGTAAATCTCCAAAGGTGGCGTGTTGGCGTGTACACACACAAGACCCAAGGAGACCCCCGACCTCAGATAACCGTCCGCTCCAATTGGATTGTAGAAATCTACAAAGAGGCATTGGCAAAGTAGATTTATTTCCTCATGCCACAGGCGGCGGACGAAAGAACAGCGCTAAATAGCCTCCATCAATAAGCCCGCGCTCCGGCTACCGTGTTTGCAACAGCCGTTGGTTTCAGAAGTTATGGCTGCGGGGTGAGGGCTGCACTGCTGAATAACTCAATTCCCCTCAAGGTTTGGAGGTCAAGAGGAGTCAAGGACGGCAGCGGGCCGGGGATGGGTGGAAAGTGAATTAACAGGAGAGAGGACGACGGCTGTTTCATCTGGAGCGCTGACCCTGGTCATAATTCCAATCGCCTGACTTGTTTGATGCAGAGAGAAATCCCTCAGACTGAAAGGAATTGCCTTTTTCTAACGTCTCAATCACAGCCGTGTGTGTGTGTGTGTGTGCTAGGTTTTTATGTCCTTATGGGAACCTATTTCTGTCTACAATGTGGGGTTATGGGGACCATTGCTCCTTGTGGGACATTTTCTTGGTCCCCATGAGGGAAATTGTTGTTTTTGGGTTAGTGGTTAGATCTGTGATGGTTAGGGTTAGGGTAAAGGTTAAGGTAAGGGTTAGGTTTGTGATGGTTAGGGTTAGGATTAGGATTATGGTAAGTGAGGCTGTAGAAAATAATGGAAGTGAATATGAAGTCCCCACAAGTGATGAAAACACAACTGTGTGTGGGTGTATGTGACCATGATGCCAATCTTAAAAAACTGACCCTGAATTGAAAACCTTGTAGCGGATGCTGTAGACTGTGTTGTTTTTTGTCTTGCAAAAAACAACACAGACCTCACATGTCAAACTCGAGGCCCGTGGGCCAAATTCGGCCCACCGTAGTTTTTTATGTGGTCCTCTAGATTCTAGACTAAACTCTAAGTGTGCTTAAATATTCTGTTATCAGTCAAACCAAAGCAGTTTTTAGCTGTTTACTGCCAAATTATATCAATCAGTCCCTCCAGTTTCTTGAGAATTATTGTGGAAATTCACGCAAAATCAACAACTTTATTGCGCTGATTCGGAGTTTATTGCAGATTTTTTTTCGAAAATTGTCAAAAACTTTCTTCCTTGTACTAAACAGCTGCCTGAGTCTTAATTGATGTCGGATTATAGAGCATGATCTGTTTAAAAAGTTACATTTACCATCATAAATAAGCGCAAATATTTCCAAATTAGTACCACAAACATTTAGATTTTTATTGCAAAATCCTGGAGGGACTGAAAAGATGTTCAATAATATTTTATTTTTAAGAATTAGGTGATATTGTAACAGTTTGTGAGCAGGTTTTATCAAAACATTGTGGCACAACCGGCCCTTTAAGAGCTTTCGGGATCTTGATTTGGCCCAAAGCGAAGATGAGTTTAACGCCGCTGATTTAGAGCAAATGAGAGCTGTGAAGAATCTGCCATTAATCATCATAACCTAGGAGCCATCCAGCGATGAATTAGAAACTTTTGGCCCATGCAGCCTCAATAATCCAATTACCTAAAACCTCAGAATAGAATGGTAAAATGTTTAAAATCTGAAGGTTACAGCAAACTCTGTTGTAGCATTTACTTGGTGCTCTTTAAGTCAAAGAAATTTAGCAAGTTTTAGATTTTGAACCTAAAAGTGTGAGTTTGTGAAAGTTACAGCAGCAAGTTGTTTAACTTTTTATTAGGGTTGAATGAACTAGAGTTTTTAGGTGAGCACTTAAAAAACTGAAAGAAGAAAAAGACAGGAGTGGGAACTATTTCCCAGAATGCTTAGCGGCATGTTTTTTTGTATCCTGAGGTGGAAATGCGTTACATCGATCTGACTCTTGTGTTTATTAAGGCAAATGTTTATTTTTATGTCCTGTTCATACTGAATGTTTTTGAGCTGAATTCATTGTGATGTTTAATAAAATTCATTATCAGATCCTAAATTTTGTTCATGCAATTTGAAACAAGAATTTAAGTTGTTCTAAAGCAAAATACGTTGTTATTTTAACTTGATAATGTGAGTGAAAAATATATATTTTCTTGTTGACTTGTTGACAAGGCAGCAGGTTTACTTCCATTTTCAAGTTGAACCACCTTCAAATGTTTTACAGTGTTGACATTTTGCTGAAAACTCCATCACTTTATTTCACATCCCGGGAAGCCCGGTTTGTTCTTAACTTACCCAGTTAGGCTTCCTATGCACCCTGCAAACTCTATTAATAGTCTGAACGCCTTGAGAGCGTCATAGAACAGCTTTAATACTGCATGAAGACGCTTAAAAGTCCTAAAAGAATAAGGTTTTGTCTTCAAATAATTAATTATGTTAAAGCAGCATTCAGGCTAAAAAGAAAAAGAAAGAATATTCAGTTTCTATTAAAGTACGGCTCAATATAGAAAGCTGTACGGTTTATTAATAACGTCCGACTCCAGCTAGGGCGGAAAAGCTCAGAATCCAGTCTATGATGATTATCTCAGCTTGCATCCTTCACAGTAACACTAATTGTTTTAAAAAATCTCCCTCAGAGATGATATCGTCTGCAGTCTCAAAGAGAACCGGGGACAATCTGCTGACTTCTCATTTTAGTGATAGATATCTCTATTCAGCAAATATTTTCCTGCTCATTACCTGTGGAATAATGTGGGCTCTATCAGCGGAGACTTCTGCTCAAAGCAAAAACCAGAACACCTCAGCTGGTTTTCAGGACAATTAGACACCTTTTAGAAACACATGGAGCCGATTTTCAGACACAGCGTCACTGTAAAACATTTAAATGTGGAAATGAACGCCCACCTGCCGCCTTGAAGATGCAATTCAAGTCAAAAGGAAAACTGCTCTGGTTTTAACTCAGGAATTAAAATTCATGAAATCGATTGAACAGCAAGAGACAAGTCGTCTAAACGTTGTTTTTTTTAAGTTCATTAATCTGGAATTGTGAATTTTAACTTAACGCTGCAATTTAAACCAAATAATTATTATTTAACAATATGGAAGAAAAGCTAAAGAGCACGCATTTCTCTGTTATCTCACTTTCAATAACTTTAAAACAACTTATTTTGCTTTAGAATAATTTTAATTCTTGTTTCGCCAAAATTTATGCTCTGATAATGAATTTTATTAAACATCACAATGAATTCAGCTCAGAAACATTTAGTGCGAACAGGACATTATCCTGAAGCTTTGCAAGCTGTCAATAAGTTAATTTGTATTATCAAGGGATTATTTACTCAAAACAAGCCTCTATATCTTGCTGAAAAGTTACTTGTAAGTTAGTTTTGTTTATTTCAAGTGTAATAAGATATTTACACTTCAAACCAGACCAAAATTACTTGGTAAGAATTTGTGTTTTTGCAGTAGCATCAGATTTTAGTGGTTGCAGGATTTTTTTATTTTTTTTTTTGTCTTTGGTAAAAGACTACGGGCCATTTCTCGCGCTTTTTGATTGCATTTACCCAGAATCCCCTGCGCTGTAGTCCACTTCCTGCTTTTGTAGTGGCCTCCACTCCGCTTGGTGCTCACATATGCATCCAAGTGAACAGAGATCTGTAGTTTTTAGGCAGACCAGAGTTTGATTGTGCATTCACACCTCCAGAAACAAACCGGACTTTCTCAACAAACAAACTGACGCTGGATTAAAGCGGATTAAACAGGTCTGGTGTGAATGAACCCTGAGAAGTTCAGCCTTAGTTTAAAATGTTTGGTGAATGTTTAGTTCACGCTGACTGGTTTTAGTCATTATGGCAAGAGGATTCGTCACTAAATCTCTAAACTTTCAAAATTACCTTTTCATTTTACAGGCAGTGTAAGAGGCCCAGTTTTTCCCTTGTGCTGTTTATCTGAAGACTGCCTGGTTTGTTGAAAAATTTGGAAATTCTGTGGATTAAACTCTCTCTCTAATCTCCTGAAAATAAAAATGAGAGGATCTCTGCTCGTCTTTTCTTCTATTAAAAAACAGACCCGTGTGTCTGACCTTTCTGAACGAAGCTGAGCAGAAAAAGGATTTGAAATGGGAAGATAAAAAAAAAACAACCTCCATTTTTAACACAGTTAAGCCTTCTTATAAACAAGTAAAGACAAATAAGATATTATCGTCAGCCGCATAAGACAGGCTTATGCTGCTGTATAATTACTGAATGTAATTTGGGACATTTTAAGTTTTCAACATTGATTTATGGGATTTAAGACAAGAGAGAACTGCTGGTTTTTCTGAAATTACATTTAGCTTACAGAAACATTCAAATGAAAGGTTTTAAATTAATCTGGCTGCATATTAAGTTTCAGCAGGCGATGAAACAGGCTGCTAACTTTCCAGCAGAGCTGTCCAATCATTAGAATAAATAATTAATCTTGTCCCCTATAAGTTTGCATATAAACGGCTGGTTTTCATGGCAGCATCGCACACAGTACTTAAAGTTTCTGTTGGATGTTTCTTGAAGTGTGTGTCAGTGAAAGAGGCAAGCAGCATCTTTCATGTTCGCCTGTTTTTGTTTAGCTTTGCCACCAACTCAGAAGTACTCTGAAGGATAGCCGACACTGCAGCCGACAGGAAGTCATGTCTTCCTGTGAAAGGATGGTTTCTGTCATACCAGGGGCGTCTGCAGGATATTATCGGAGGGTACGCATGAAACTATCGCTGCACCCGACCCACAGGAGCGCAACCACATCTCCAAAGCGCACAAACCTGAACCACACAAATACAGGCCACACTTATGTAATGTGCATGCCCACTAAAAACAGCAGACCTATTCCACTGTATTTTTTCTGTATACAAATCATACCAAATAATAAAGACGGGAGAGCAAAGCCTACCCGTGTGATCCACGGGATGAGGATGGATGTTCCCAGGTTCAGGTGGTGTGTCTGAGACGTCCAGAGGAGGAGAAGGTGAAGCAACAATGTCTGCATAATTTCTACTCTTTTGGCAAACGTTTTGTCTAGATTTAGCTGTTTAACCGACAGCTGTAGAGCGACGCTCATGCAGAGTGCAGCAGATGTCACGGTCGGCCAACCGGGTGACCTGTCAGCTCTTCAGTTCACAAAACCACAAAAAAAAAAAAAGCTCATAAACCGGCGACCCCGCTACAACCGATCCAAACAACCGCTCTTAGAACTACGGGAGGATTCAAACTCCGCTCATTCATTTTTAACTTGCAGGAAAAAAACGCCAAATAAAAAGAACTGACCAGTAACATTCAGGCTTTGGCGTTTCCACCCTCTCAGTCTCCCACAGATGTGCGCTACGTACAAGATGTTTTTCTGTAGTTAGTTGTAAAAGCTTTACAAATAAAATGCTGATAACCCAAACAATAAAAAGTTTTTTTTAGCATAACTAAATAAAATAATAAAAAAAAAACTTTCCTTCAAAGAAAATACTTTAAATTTTAAGTTTATTATGCTGAGCGGTAAACAAGAGTCATAAAAAGTGCAGATATTTTATGGAGCCTTTCTGCTTCACCTGGAATCCACCTCCCACTTCATTTGTGCATTTCTTGTTGTGTCTGTGAGGAAATTCCTGCGGTCAACTGTTTGTACAACAACAGCAGCAAGTTAGTGTGATGCAGCTGAACTTTACTCACAGAGCATATTTGCATGTGCCAGCTGCAGTGAGCATCTGTAGGTGGATATTCTGCTGTCGGGTTGCAGATTTCTCCACCGCCTGCAGCTCAGGTTCGTCCCGAGCCAGACACAGGTCTCAAACGTGTTTTTAAGGAGATTTAACAGGTTTAAAAAGCAGAAGAGAGGCTTTTTCAGGTCTAAATATGAAGACAAGTTCTGATTTAGTGTTGGAAAGAGCAGGAGAAAAATGAGGCTTGATTAATGCATGTGTCAAACTCAAGGCCCATGGGCCAAATCTGGCCCGCCAGAGCTTTCTATGTGGCCCTCCAAATTCTAGACTAAACACTAATTGTACTTAAATATTATTTTATCAGTCAAATCAATGCAGTTTTTATCTGTTTATTGCCAAATTATATCAATCAGTCCCTCCAGTTTCTTGAGAATTATCGTGGAAATTCACGCAAACTCAACTTTTTTGCGCCGATACCTAATTGAGAGTTTATTGCAGATTTTTCTCAAAAATGTCTTAATTGTTTTAAACAGCTACCTCAGCTTTAATTGATGTCAGATTATAGTCCATAAATAACAAAATGTTGCATTTACCGTCATAAATGAGCACAAATATTGCAAATATTTCCAAATTAGTACCACAAACACTTATATTTCTATTGCAAAAATCACAAAATACTGGAGGAACTGAAAGACGTTCAGTAATATTATTTAATTTTAAGATTTCATTGATATTTTAACAGTTTGTGAAAACAGGTTTTATGAATACATTCTGGCACAAACGGCCCTTTAAGAGCATTCAGGATCCTGACTTGGCCCAAAACAAAAATGATTTTGACGCCGCTGGATTACGGCGTTCTGTATTGTCTGCTGCTGAGTCGGCACATCTTTACGATGAACCCGAGCAGCAGAGCCGATAATGACGAGAGGCCAACGCTCTGGAACGGCAGAGGAGAGATGTGAGGAAGGGTAACGAAAGCGCTGGAGCCCACTGGCTGTGTGTTCGACTTCTCAAGCTCCAGCCCTGCAGCATGTGGACTGGACTGTCAGCAGAAACAAACCTGCAGAAACATGTGTGAGTTGGGGCTTGGAGGAGGCGGAGAGAAGTGCATCACAGCAGCAAAATTAGCACAAGAAAGAAAGAAAAGGAAACCCAACCGGCTGTGTTTCTGAGAGACAGTTTTTCATCATCCAATCAGCCCTGTGGTTGGGCCTCAGGAGGGAGCTGCTCTCTCAAAGAAATCACATCCTCTGATCGAAGGCTATAAACACTAAAAATTAAACTGATGTAAGGAGACAAGCTGAGGCGTTGATGGAAGCCTAACCTTTCTCGTCTTTTGTTTCCCATCCTCACAGCCTCACTGAACATCTTTGCTCTCCTCCGTAGACTTTGGCACGCTTACTTCTCAGTTACACGGACGCAGAGAAAAAAGTGTAGCATTTCACACCTCCTGCTCAGCCTCCCTGTTCTCTCTCTCTCACACACGTGCGTGCGGATGCCGATGCAGTCCTGCCAAACAAGCTCGTGCGCGGCCACACGTCCGCACCTGATCGTCTTCTGACGCAGTGAATAATTACTTTGCCAAAGGGCAGAACTGTGATCCCTGGCTGGTATTTAAAGCCTTGTCAAAGAGTTTAAATCATCCCTCCTCTCCATCACATCACCTAGATAAGGCCAATACAGAGATTGCAGCCCGTATGTCTTCATAATCTCCATCATGGCCTCCAGCTGGAACCGTAGCTTGAATTTCCACGTCGACATTAACTGATGATAACCTATTCAGCCACCATCTACAATCTAACTACTGTGCTCCAGAAAGCATGAAACGCAAAACTTTAGCCACACTCTTTACATCTTAAAGGGAATATACTATGCTTAGAATCATTTTACTCGTCTTCATACTTCTATTTGGGTTTCTTTTTGCCAAAACAGTTGGGTTTTGGCAATAAGTTCATGTTTTTTTGTGTCTGGAAAATGAGCCATTTCAAAAACTTCAGGAATGTAACGTCACAAATCAGCAGGCATTGCCCCAGCGAAGCCCAGCCCGTTACCTAGCAACCCCAGCGAAGTCCAGCCCGTTACCTAGCAACCCCAGCGGTTTGGTCAGCTGGTTTTACAGCTGTATGCGCTGTACAATGGCTGCTGGAAAAGGCAGCCATTATATCAGGAGTCGTTTTGCTGACGACTTTCCATCCAGAAACCACTTTCTGCATTCTTGTTGGTGGTGCAGGATTCTCCACTATACTGTAAAACATTTGAAGTTGGTTTAACTTGGAAATGAAAGTCCACCTGCTGCCTTGAAAATGCAATTAAAGTCAACAAGAAAACTGTTTTAGTTTTAACTCAGAAATTAAAGTTCATGACGTTGATTTAGCAAGAGACAAGTTGTCTAAACATTGTTTTTCAAGTTCATTAATCTTTAATTTTGAGTTTAACTTAATGTTGAAATTTAAACCAAATAATTTTCTTATGCAAGAAAAGACTGCAATCAACTAGTTAAAGAGCAACATTTCTCTGTTATTTTTATTCATAATATCAAGTTAAAATAACTACTGATCTAATAATGAATTTTATTAAACATCACAATGAATTCAGCTCAAAAACATTTAGTGTAAAAAGGACATGAAAATGAAAATTTCCTTAATAAAACACAAGAGTCAGATCGATGAAACGCACGTCCGTGTCAGGATACAAAAACATGCCGCTAAGCATTCTGGGAAATAGTTCCCACTCCAGTCTTTTTCTTCTTTCAGCTTTTTTTAGTGCTAAACTAAAAACTGTAGTCTATTCAAATCAAATAAAAAATTAAACAACTTATCAAGTCTATCTTTCACAAACTCACACATTTAGGTTCGAAATCTGAAACTCGCTAAATTTATTTGACTTATTAAGATAGTAGCTACAACTAAACGTGGCTGAAATGTTTTACAGTGTAGTACTTTTCAAAGATTGTACATTTGTTTGTGGCCATTTAAACGCTGAGTTGGCCAGCAGCAGCTAATTTGGACTTAAAGTGACAAGACGCCCTAAAACACAAATCTCCAAGGATTTTGTGTAAAAGATGTGGAAACATGTTTTGTTTTTATCGCCTGTAGACGTTTCCTAACCTGTTCTAGGAACCTTTAAAGCCCCCCGTCCTCCACACAATAGTGATTTATGCTTTCCAAGAGTTTGCGTTGGCCTAATGGAGGTGAAATTCTGCCTTTCTAATTAGTTTATTCAGCTATTTCTTCCTCTTCCCAACATGTTGTAGCCTAAAGCCATCTGTGCTATTTTCCCTCCAGATTGTTTCCCGAGCCTCTTCAGTGCACAGTAATTTTTTTTCAGCATCTTTCCGGGTTTTTGTCAATGATTTGTATTCAGTTCGCGCTGAAGAATCGCAGATGTGGGTTGTAGCTCTCCGTCGTGGAGGAAATCGAGGAGACGTCGACAGTCTGATCCTGTGTTTTTCCTGGCGTGAGGCAGCACAGACCCGGCCCAGATGCCGGTCCACCCCGGTCCACTCCGGGCCCGGTTCAGGGAAAAGCCTGCGAGCATGAAGACGCTGGACCATGAAAGTGCTTCAGGTGAAAGTGTGTGTTTCTTTCCATGTGTGCGTTTGCATTTATATTTATGAAAGCGTGAGCTCAACGTGCCGTATAATATCCAGGAACACGGCTTGAATGCACTGAAATAATAAACTGCATCAGGATGGAGGCAGCGCAGCCGAAAAAATCAGTTTCTAAAACAGCTGCATTGTCCAACACTAATGGTTTTCATCACACACACACAAAAAAACTGAAGCACATCCTTTATAAAGCTGGAAATGCATTTTGTTCATTTCTCTTTCATTCCTGTTCAGCAACTGAGAAAATAAAATGGATTTAAAATACTAAGTATTAAGGCAGTGCTGCCGTAGTAGAATTTAACAACCAGATACAGCCAATCAAATGCATTGATTAGCTGATCATTGGCGGCATGACCATCTCTCTAATAACAGCATATACACTCACCGGACAATTTATTAGGTACACCTGTCCAGCTGCTAATTAACACAAATGTTTAATCAGCCAATCACATTTTTTGTGCAGATGGGTGAATTTGCATGTTTGGGGATTTATACATGCACATATATGTTCAAAAATACAGAATAAAGATACATTTGAATTTGATATAAATATAAACAACAGTTATACACTCACCGGCCACTTTATTAGGTACAACTGTCCAACTGCTCATTAACGCAAATGTTGAATCAGCCAATCACAGGGCAGCGACTCGATGCATTTAGGCATGTAGACACGGCCAAGACGATCCGCTGCAGTTCAAACCGAGCATCAGAACGAGGAAGAAAGGTGATTTAAGTGACTGTGAACATGGCGTGGTTGTTGGTGCCAGACGGGCTGGTCTGAGTATTTCAGAAACTGCTGATCTACTGGGATCGTCCCGCACAACCGTCTCTAGGGTCTAGAGAGAATGGTCCG
>CAEGAE010021263.1:0-29281 GCA_903067095.1 Girardinus metallicus | reverse complement strand
CTTTGGGCACACAATGTTGCTAGATCCAATAGGAGGCTTGTACCAATTTGCTTAGTTAAATCCAGGTGGCGACTTTTGTTTTGGCCAGGCAGTGTATATTGTTATTTAGGTTTATGAATCCAAATAATAAATGTTATATTAAAGTAGCAGGTGCATGCAGTAGTAGCAATGCTGAAACCAGATAAAAGATATTACATAAAAACAAATAAATTTGTTTCCATGAACTAAATAGCAATAAAGACATGCAATTTACATAGTGGCATCTTAGTAAAGATATTTTCAAGTCTAGCTTCATAAAAAGTTAGTCTTTTTTGAAGTAAAACTGTAAATCAAATGTTTTTGTTAAATGTCTCATACTGCGAAACTGACAATCTGGCGGCTCTTCAGCTTTTATCTAATAAACCTGTGTAACCCTAGAATGACAAAACAGCATCATGTAGACTGTTACATGAAAAACGGGAATGTAATGTCAATTTCATTCTTTTTCTGCATATATAGACCATTAAAAAAACATAGGTTTGAGATCCTCTTTTAAGGCAATCTTAGTAGTTCAGTGTGGCAAAAAATGCCAACATGTCCCAGGGTTCAACATGATCAGTAGGAATAATTGTTAGCTTTTTGTTTTAAAGTTAAGCTAATTACATCATGTTTTGCATTTTGGATTTTCGTTTAAATCTTATGAATAAGTTTTATTTTAATTTCAGATTGTCATCACAACTTTGTACCAGCCCATGCCCCCATTTTTTTATTTTGGACATACGACATTAAGACAAGGTCTGCATTTGTAGTTCAACAGAAGCTCAATAAATTTCTGTAATTGTGCTTACGTGATGCTTTTGTCAAACACCTTGGTGCGAAACACTTCCTCCTGGTCCAGGCTTATGGTGCAAAATGTACAGAGATCCTTTAGTCGATTTGGACCTGAAACTGGACCTAGGTTCTTGGCTTCACCTGCAAAATAAATGGGAGAGAACTTTTATCATTCCAACAATGGGAAACATAAACAACATGAGACCATCTGAGAACTTTCAACAAGATTTTTTTTACTGTAGTGGATTAGTGGTGATCCTGAAGCAAGACAAAATAAAGATTTGATTCTAACCTTTTTATTAAATAAAAAGGTACAAAGAATATGTTCTGACCTGGAAAAAAAAAAAAAAAAATAAAAAAAGAGGTGGTTGATTTTTATCTGAATCCCTCTCTTCACAACCATACCACTTTAAAAACACTACTTTGATGTTTGACATCCTCATGTTCATTCGGGGCCAGGAGCCCCTGGCAAATGTTAGGGCAAACTGCAGAGCGGATGTAGCTGAAGTAGACTCGACGCTCATATGTGGTTAAAAACACGAAACATTGACTTCCTCAGCATAACCAATGGCGACAGAACAGCGCTGATTCACAAATGACAAACACCTTTGTAACACGCATGACTTCCATAACTTTGCAGACAGATTAAACGCCTACGGGTAGGAAGCAACACGTAAATACACAGAACCAGTGCCGGACAAGCTGAATTTGTGTTGTCAGAACGCTCCCGTTCTGAGACATGACAGACTTAGACAGCAGGATTAAAGGTAGTGAGACTCTAAATTAGTCCTCTGGCTTTGAAAAGGCATCCTAAGCCCGTGTGTAGACCGTGTTAAGAAAAGCCAGAGATGAGATCAGCTTTTAGCAGACTAATAATAACAGAACAAGGCTAACCTTAGGAATAGTGAGTAAAAACAGTCAATGAGCTTATATCAGGATGCCCCAGAAGGGTGAAAAGTAACTATGCACACAGCTATGTAAGAAGCAGTGTGGCGCAAAAACTCTGCAGCCATCTCCTGTCTGTGACAACATTTTCACAAACTGAAATCTCTGATCTGAGGGGCAGAAAGGAAGCCTGAACACTATGGCATAACCAGGCCTCTCAATCTACTTAAGTGTGAAAATGAATAAGCACACATCTTCGTAGAGTACCAACTCCATTGATGTATACATGCTTAAAGGAAAAAGAACCTACTGTGAACGAGGAAGAATGGAGTTTCGCAAGACAGCAGTGAGTTACATGCCATAATAGTTCCTCAATTTTGTTCTGCTTAGTGTTTTCTCATTAATTCATAGTAGTGAAACTGACATTTGCCTTTCTATTGTAGGCCTATGCTTTAGACCCTTGCACCTTTTTACCTTTCAGCAAAAGAACATTCTAGCAACTTTTCAAATGTCTGAGGGGTCTACTCTGAACGTAGGGACATTTACTTATAAAGCAAAATGTCTTCAAAACATACTTTAATCTATGATTTATTTATTTACTGATGGCGCTGACCTTCTGACTTAATTATAACAAATAATCTTAAACAATTATATAAAACGGCTAATGGCAATTTGTATGTAATCTGATTGATGAGGGCTATCAAATCAGCAGGAAAAAACCCCCAACAACAACTGCATCATAAAAAACCAGTACAATTTGAATCTCAAAATGTGCCTAGGCTGCAAAGCTTTAGCAGTAAAGAAAAATAGACTATTTAGATACAAAATAATAATAATAATATTCATACACACAATGCCATGAGAGGGAATCAAACCCGCCTAAGTTTACTCATTAGTTTAGAGAGTGAGTTTTTGATTTTAAACAGGATTTTTTGTCGTACTTTAATGACGTATTCTTATCAAATTTAATGTAAACATAAGTATTTTGTTTATGTTTAAATTATGACAAATGATGGTGAGGTCCACTTTAAACCCTTCAAGTTTAATATCCCCAGATAACAGAGAAATGACAGGAGATTCTGCAGAACCATTCAAGATATTTAGCAGAAATTGCAGCAGTTGCATATAAATCTCAATCCAACATCTGATACTGTGCGCTTTAATGATTTTCAGTTAAGATACATGTATTGCAGCATTGATTTCTATTTACATTATCCCCAAACAATACGTGTGAACATGTCAAAATAATAAAGTGCAGCATTAAAGACAGAGGGTTGTACTGTATGATGTCAAGATGACACACACATTGGAAAAAAAAAATAAAAAATAAGGGGAAAATGAATAAAGAAGGAAAGGTATGGGAATAGAGCTGAAACTCATACAGTAGTTGGGTCACAAATTGATGGGAATCACACTACTTTGTTCTACACCTGCACAGGGTAACGTTAACGCTGAATGGGTTAGCTTACAGACGATGCAGTGAAGCGGTACACATTAGCTAGCAGCACTTTGTCGCCAACGTTAACTGGGCTCACAAGGAAGCTCTTCTTTTCAGAATGGGCTCACTTCTTCACTAAAACGTTCTGTTCTCAATTATTTAAATGACATAATAGTGGTCCCTGTGTCCAGTGAATTTGATCCTTTACAACAAGCTAGTAGCTTCAGCTAGCATGCTAGGTTAACTTGACGTTAAGCACCAGCAGGCAGCAGGCAGAGTGCCCGTCTCTGCCCTCACACTGGCGGCTGCTGAGAGCACGCCGCGCCCCTCCCCGGTGCCTGCTTCGGCTGCTCAGCTCCTCTACCGACTCCCCACAACCCTCAAGCCGAAGCGAGACGGATCGGCCACCCGGCCGAGAGTCATACTTACATATTTTACCCCGCAGACTCTGTAAAATCCGAATCCTAGCGTCGTCCTCTTCCGCCATGGTCAGCGCTGAGTGTTGTTGCCGCTGCTCCGGTGCATTCAGTGCTGTTCTATCATATCCGTTTATGAATGCAAGCAGAGTGGAGGAAAGCCAGTCCCACCGCGGCGTCACGTCAATCCCCTTAGAAACAAGAAAAGAAAGGAAAAGAAAAGAAAAGAAAAAAAAAAACACTGGGGTCTAAAAAAAACATATAACACTTCCCCGGAAGTCGGTGTGACTTTCTACTGCAATGTGCAGCTGAGTCCTTTTGAGAGGGAGTGAAGGTATCTGAGCGCTCTGGCTCGTTGTGCAATAACGCTTTCGGAGAACGCAGACTTGGACTTGTGGAGCTAACTAACTAATAGCGGGTACCATGCTCAAGTGAACCTCTTGAGAGCGTGCCGTGTAAATGTGTCACTAGTTATGAATGAGTTGACAACCGCCCATAGACAGATTACTGAAAGGATGAGGGAGGGAGGCGGAAAGATACCACAAGGTGACTAAAATGGATTAAATTACACAAGAAAAAGGCGTAACACATTTTCAAAACATTAGAAATTAGATTCGAGAGACTCTTTATAAAAAATATTTCAAACAAAGAAACCCACCTGCTAACTTTAAACACATCTTCACTTTTTGTTATTGTTCTAGTTCCTGTGTGCAAGTCTAAGGCTTTTAAACATGTATTTTTAGTATTTAAAAAACAAAACAAGAGACTTTTTTTTTTTCAAACTGCAACAAATAAAATGCTCTGCTTGCGTACGATTGCAATACGAGTGGTACTTTCAGTGGCTACTTGACTTAAGATATGTAAAAAAAAAAAAAAAAAAAAAAAAAGCTCAACTAGTATTATTATTCATTTCCCAAATTAGTAGTAAATAACCAACGTAAGTTACATACGTCTGCATTTTTTCCAATCTGATTTTCATTGCGTAGGTGATTTTTAATATTTTATTAGGTACACCTGTTTCTCTGCTTGTTAACACAAATGGCACCAAATTAATATCCTATGCAAGTCTATAGGCTGGTGTGGACGACTTAAGTTTAAACTGAGCATCAGAAGAGAGATGAAAATAGATTCTTTTAGTGACCAGTGTATCTAAGATGGTGCCAGATGGGCTGAACCGGTAAGAGTAGCTTAGAAACTGCTCATCTTTCTGGAATTTTCATTTCCAACCATGTCTCATATTTACAGAGAATGATCAGAAAAATAGAAAATACTCATTGGACAAATTTAAGAGTTTAAAGGTTATTTAACACTGTAGATGTTCATGATTACATATTCTCTTTAAATTCCCACTAATACTTTATAAATTTGTTTTTATGTTCTTATTTTTCTATATTATCATATTATTAAATTTATGATAAACTGATGAAGGATTATATTCATGGTTTTTATTAGATTTTTTTTCCACATTGTTTGGGTGAAGGATTTATATATTATTATTTTTATGATTATTTTCTTTTTAATTTTTTGAGTTGCATTTTAATTGTGCCAAATAAATTAAACCTGAGGACTGTTGCTGATCATTTTCATCCAACCACCAACAAGATGTACTTAATGGATGATATGTTGACTCATGACATAATGCTTTTAGGATTATTTATTTGAAAATACCTTCTGTTTTCTTATGATTATCTGAAGGTTTTGCATAGACCCATGGTTATCAAACTGATCATAGAGTCCAAGCTAAAAATTTACAAGAAAATATACTGTAAAAGCAATGTAGCTACTTATCTCCATTTTGTACTTCCAAACACTGTAATGCAAACTAAAGAAAGTTGAATAAATAGTCAGATGAGCAAGTAAATATTTTATTTTATTACAACTTATGCTTGGAATCCTGAGGCTTAGGAAGGTTCGTGGTCACTTTTCCAACTTAAGTCTTAAAAATGTAGCGAGCAAAGCATACTTACACTGTAGTCTTTAAAGTGGAGATATTATGTATTTTCCAGGCACATAACGGTATTTTATAGCACAATCAAGCAGCTATGTTACCTTCGAATATTACAAAGGTACTATATATTTGAATTGGAAGCTCAGCTGGAAACTACAGCTCCAAGAGGAGCTTTGTGGAAATAAGCTGCTCTTTGTTAGTGCAGTTGCATAGGCACCCCTGAATGGCTTCCGTGGGATATTCAAAGATGTTAATTTTTTATATTTTTTGTGTAAGATTTATCTTATGTAAGAACAGATGTATTTATTTTAATACTTGAAGCTTCAGACAGGGATCACATCCACGGGGGAGTTGAAATACAAATTTTGACTCAAAAAGCTCAGAGGGACAAAATGAAACAAAGCTGCTACTGACTTTATCAAACTCATACAGATCATAAACAAATTGTAGCGCTGTACTAAGTGTGCCCTCTTCAGTTGAAATATTGCAAGTAAAAGTCTGCATTTTACAGACTTCAAATGAATGCTTTCTATTCATCTTAAAGTGGGATGCTAGTTCTTGGCAGTATAAATAAAAAGAATATTTTTCATGCATGCGATCTAAGAAAGAATCAATATTAATAGTTGTAGTAAATAGTTTTAGTATAACTATTGGTTTATGATCATGTGATATGAAGGGCTGTACTTATAAAGCATATGATCTGCTTACCTGCAGAACAAACCAAATTTTGAATGAAGGAAGGAACTGAAAAACATCTGGAAATTGTGTTTGGAGGCCTGACACAGATGCACTTTGAGTGGAAAAAGAGAATGAACTATTCAGATGGGATGCAGGTTCCTAAAGGAGGCTTTATAGTCTTTTATAATATGTCAAGTATGAAACGCAGCTTGTAAAATGATCTGATAAATGTAACTAATGTAAGTAAAAGTCTAGTCTGAATAATGTAGTTGCTTAGTTTAAAAAGTGAATTTGACATGTCACGACATGTTTTTTTTATCATGTTTGCAAAGCAAGGACAGAAAAAGAACTGTTCGTAGTAACAATATTTATTTAAATAGTTTTACATGTTTTATACATACTAAACACAGAAAAAGGAGTAATCTTAATCTCAGTGGTCCTGTGTATTTAGTAGAAATTCAAATTACATCAACAAAGCTTGGAATAAAAATGGCAATTATCAAAGTATTAAACTACAAGTCAGCATAGTCTAACCATAAAGTGCAACTCACCAGTTCCAGTTATTTAAGCAAGAGGTCCAGAAAGGTGAAAACAGAAAATCCCTATTGTTTTGCTCGGACACGCTTTAAAAAAGGTGAAGCTGAAATCACAATAGGTAACTTTTCTGCCACCCCACACAATGCAGAAGCTGAACTGTTATTGCACTGCATTTAAGAAAAACATCACTATGAGTCACTGACTCTGACTTACATGCATAGACACAGGACAAAAGTATCCTTCATAGCGGTGAAAAACAGTGAAAAAATAATCACCAAGTTATTGGATTTAAGGTGGAAGAAATGTCAGTCTGCTAATGCAAGATTATCATAGTTTGCCTTGTCCTGTTAAAAACTATTCTGATGCAAAACATTGCAGATTTCATAAGTCAACAATATCTCAATTGACATTTGCGTTAGTTAGTTGCATTCCTTGAAGGCCTTTAAAAGAATGGTTCTTCTTTGCACACCCATTTTTCCGGCTTGTGTAAAGAAATATATGCACCGTTAGATTCAGTATCAGTCTTCTGAATTGGTTTGCTTGATTTCTCATAATTAGTGAGACTGTTCATTCTTGGTCCTGTCAATGATTTCTTGTTGGAATCACTGTCCCTGTCATATGCTTGCGTTTTTGCAGTATGATGCATAGAATGATGAACTTTGATCCTCTTTTTCACAACTTTTTGTTTCATTTTTGAGGATGTCAGCGTAGGCAGACAGTCCATATATGGTGATGGTGGATTTTTCATACTTAAATCTGACACATCTTGATAGGGAGTCGACAACATTAAGTCAGACATATCCTTGATTTTTGGCTTATTTTCATTTGTTGTAAAATGCTCTTCATCTGTGTTTTCACATTTTATGTCAACGTCCTCTTGATTGCCACTGTCCTCTCTGTTGGTGGTGTCTTGTTTGCTGCCTTCCCTTGGTTGTGCTGAGTATGTAGAACATAAAGTGAATGTGTCATATTTGGGATTCTCGTTATTTGTCTCTTGGTGTTTTTTCTCATGGCTTCTCTTTGTAGCAAGATACACAAAACGCTGGGGACAGAATGAACAGCGATATTTCTTCTCTTGGTTGGGGCTTCGGGGTGTGTTGTCAAAGCAAGAGCCATTTTCCATGCAGCTGTTGCAGATGTAATCCCCACAAGAGGGTGCCTCACCGGGGGGACCTTGTTTTCCGCAGGTCCGACAGAAGTAAGGATGGGAACCGATCACATGAGCTTTCAGTCCGGTCTCTGTGATAAAAGAGCTATCACAGATGTCACAGTTGTAGGTGGGCCTCGGACTGTAGTTTCTGTTAAGACTATGTTTCAGCCCAATGCTAGCTCCTGAGCAGCTCTCCTCTGTTGGAAAATGTGTTCTGTCAAAGTGGGGTTCAGTGAAACCTGTTCTGTCTATAGAAAGTTCAGGACCGGGGTGAAACAAAGCATTTCTGTGTTTGTACCTGAACTTCTTTCTCTTCTTTTTAGCCTTGTAAGAATAGTAGGGACGCCAAAGCTGATCAGCTGTATCACAGTCATTGGTATCATCATGTGTCTCAGTGGAAGCAACGGCTTCCGGTCTGAGTCGAAGCCTCGGACTCTCTGAATTTTCCCTCAGTGGACTGCACTGACTTGGGGTCTGTTCCTCATTTAGTTCTCTAGTTTTCCTCTTCTTCCTGGGGAAAAGCTTAGATCCTTTAATTTTGCGACGGATGATGGCTTCATTACCTATTTTCACTGTTATCTGACATAGTGGCTTGGTGTCACTGTCCAAAGAAGGGCCCTGGCAAGCAGGTTTGGCAATGTAAGTCTCTGTTTTTGTCCCCTTTACTTTGTCTCGCATCAAATCCTCTGTGCTGGATTGAAGTATCTCCTTGGTCATCTCTTCAACCCTTTTTGCTGAAGCTGATAACTCTCCTAATTTTTTAACAGTGCTTAAGGAATTGAAGAATGGCACACTGTGAGTAATGTCCTCTGAGTTCATCAGCACAGGCGGTTTATCTGCTTGAGGATCAGGATTGGGCAGAGTTAGCTTGGACGAGTAGATGCTGTCGCAGTTTTTAAAAGGTGAACCTCTGTCTCCAGCATCTTTCTCTGTGCTTATCTGCTTCCCCTGTTCACTACTGAGATTTTGATCAATAACTTGATTACAAGGTTTATCAAAGCAGATGCGAGGCATGACAGGGGAGACCATCTTTGTTGTGGCCATAAAAGTTAGTGGGAATGAAGTTGTGTCAGGGTGGCTGAGAAGACTGTTTTCTTCAAAAGGAGGAATAAGAGAACTGTTTTCTAAAGAGGATGAGTCACCTTTTTCACCACTTTCTGAGTATGTCTGGCTGTATGTCTTGTATTGCCTTTTTCTAAACTTCATGGGAAGAAGTCTGTAGAGTTTGATTGGATAAACGCTGGCTTTCAGCCCACCATTGGCAGATTTTTTTCTGACAGCGAGGTTGGGATCAATGCCATGGAAGGACTTTTGATGGTTCTTCAAGATATAATACGTCATAAATGTCTCCAGACAGAAAATACACTGATAGCGGCGTTCACCTGTGTGCCAGATTTCATGCTTGGTGCGGTACTCTGCCAAGGCAAACACCTTATTGCAATAATGACAGGGATAAGCCCTCTGCCATGAGTGCACGTTCTCATGCCGCCTCAGGCTGGACAAGGTCACATAGACTCGTTTGCACACACTGCAGTTGTATCGCCTCTGCCTAACTGTCTTCTCTTCATGTAGGCGCTCTGTTAGGTTAACTTCAGTGAGCTCTGGCATGTTCGGGCTAGGAAGATCTGCAGAGGGAGGCTGTTTTGCAGAGCTCTCCGTATTTAATCTGTCATCTGAGTTGTGCTCCACCACTTTGGCTGATATTTCCCTGGCATCAAGCTTAGGTGGGCCTCTTCGAGTCTTTGGACATAATCTCTCGTGATTGTGCAGTCGTTTGAGGTGTATGAATTTTCTGTGACAAAATTTACAAAGCAAACGAGTATCAAAATGCTTTTTATGTACCTCAGAGTGAATGGTGAGAAGAGCTTTATTTGAGAATATCTCTGGACAGTGCTCGCAGCTGTAGACTGAAATGCTGTTCTCTGGGTGAGGGGAAAGAGGTGGTGGACCTAGCTCTGTGTTAGCATTGTCAGTGGCTCCACAGAGCTCTGTCTCTGATATCTTCTCTGTCTCTGCTTCTGAGAAAAGTGCAGGCGGTGTCATAACGGTGACAGGAGCAACAGTATCACCATCAGATAACACTGGTGTAACTGTGTTTTCTTCATCTGTTTGTGCTGGAAGCATACTTTTGCCCAAAATGCCTCTCAGCCTGTGGCGCTTTTTCAATGGGCCTGTATTCCTATACATGAGTGGTTTTGAGTGCAATATTGCTGGTTTACAGACATTCCTGTAGTCCCACTGACTGGTGTCTTTGCCTTCAGTGGAATTGTTCACTGCATATGAGTGTTCAGACAGGGTGTGGGTTGTCTCATTGTTCCCATTGATGCTGGATATTGTAGGGAAACTTGAGGGTAGCTGTCCCACATCTGGCGATTGCCTCTGCTTGTCTGTTTGAACCAAAGGAGTGAATGGATTGTTCCCAGGACACATTTCAGTGATAGAGAAGGCATTGGTAATGCGAGGACCTCTTGCACTATCTGTCTCCTCACGCCTGGAAGCTCCCTTCTTTGTTGTTGAAGATTTTGTGGTTGCACACGAGTCTCTAGGACTAACACATTCATCTTGCTTCTCTTCGTCCGTAAGCTTTTCCAAAAAAGGAATTCCAAGTCTTCTTCCAGCTGCTGCAAGTCCCCCTCTGTTCTCTTCACCAAGTGATGTCAGCTTTGAGGAGTATATGAAGTTGAGGATACAGGCAAACACCTCAGACTTTAGGTCCATAAGCTCTAGGACTTGGCTGGAGCTGCATGTATCTGAGGTTGTCAGAGTGCTTCTGAAGTATCCGCTGCATGCAGCCAAGATATTTTTGTGGGCCCGAAACTTCACATCCTCTACTACGATGGTGACGTCACAGAAGAGGCCTTGTGACCGCTGCTCATTGAGCTTGCTCAGAAGAGTAGAAGGGTGTGTGCTGTCCATCAGGTTTGGATGCATAGGCTCACTGCAGTCATCTAAAAAAGAAAAAATAAGAAATTATTACCCCACATGTAGTAAAGTAGATAACTGTAAAATTATGAAATGTGATTATTTCCTTTTTAAAGCTTTTCAGCACTTTTTTGTTTTAACACTAGATGGCAGCAACATTCTTACACGGAGTGCCCTCTTTATCAACAGTTGCTGAATTTAAACCTGATGACCTCCAAACCACTTTATGCATAAGGAATGTAGCCGACCTCCAAGTCTGCCTGACTTGAATTCAGTCTTTAGGATTTTAAAGAAAGCATGTTATTATAGAACACACTTAAGAGTAAAATGATTCATCTTACTTTTACCTATTTGAGTAAAAGCATAGCTAATGATATAAGGTGTAGCTAATGATACATGTTCTCTGAACCGTTTGTCAGTCACAACTAAGATCGATGATAACTGAACAAAGGATCTACATTATGTTTCTGGATATGTAAGTTTTGGTTTAATTTCAGCCACCTTAATTGATCAACTAAATCACATCAGAGTGCTACAGATCTGGAGGATTGTAATATAAAGTTATTTATTCAATAACGCTTAAAGATTATTAAATAAATGTGGTGAAATAAGAAGTACTGCACCCAAATTGAGACAGTAAAATTTAGAGCTGGACAACACGTCGAATTGCTATTACCATCAATAATGATGCAGTATTTTGCAGCATTTTATATTTCCACGTATTGCCATGCATGCATATTCTGCAATATGCATGCGTGGCATATTGCATATTCTCCAAGAGGCCAAATAATACATTTGCCCTTCATGTCCACCATTGGCAATAATTTTTAATGGGCACTATGCTAAAGCTCACAAAGAGTGTGACCATGTGATGAAGAGAAAGTACAAAAAGAGTCAGAAAATGTGGATTAATCATAATTAATACAATCAAGACCACCACAGTTAAATGTTTCTCAGACATTATGCAGGTCTAGTGAAATGTTTTGCTTTGCTCATTTCTTTTATGCTTGTTCTCTGCATCGACTTGGAAATCTCACAGTGATTTCATGCTTGTTGACTGCCATTCAAAAATTCTTGTCTTGTGAAAGTATTACAATATTTTTGTTTATAACTGATGTTCTTGTATTCTCAGTAAAAAGCATATTTCAGTAGGGACTTGTTTTTTTAACTGAATGATTTTTTTCTTTTTTGAAGTAGATATTTATGGATGATGAGTCATATTCTCCTATCTTCACAGTTGATGGCTTCCTTTCACATGCCTCGAAAAGAGTCACTGCTAGTATTTCATGCTGCAAAACAATCATTTAATATTTGATGATATTAATCATCGCTAACAGTATGATAAAATGAAGCACATTTTGCATGTTTTAGATTCGGGGACTTTCTTTGCTTCATCCTGTTGGTGTGCATTAGAACAGAATAAAAACTGAAAAGAAAATGCTGTGATAACAAACTAAATGAGATCAGTTAGATTTACAAATTACATTGATCTGAGCTCCCCTCAGATTCATTTATTTGAATGTATGAGTATTATCTTAACACTATGAACCTCTCATGGGGTAGTGCAATCTGAGTCATTTTTGTTTTTGCATATCATGCTGGCTGTACATGGCAACACACACTTCGTTACTTGTAAATGATGAATCATACATCCACCTGCGTTGCTGCTATTTACAGCTTTACTTTACGCTTTAATTTCGTCAAGGGTATAATTACAACTGCTGTATTAAATATTACATCTGTAGGAGCACTTGAGGTCTAATGTGCCAAACAACAACCCATTTCTGTTAAAACTGTTGAAATTTAATGATAAAACATCAAAGTATTATCTCTCTTGATCAACATATTTTGTCTCAAGTTATACTTATTATCTCTAGTTTTATAAAATGTAAATTACATTCACGCTGGTGTCTTTAACACTGTCATGTTTTGCTAATTATTTTTAAACGCAGAACAGTGTTTCCTCTAAGGAGGTAATTATCAGAGAGGTTTCTTTAATTCTAATGTTGTGATGTGTACCAAATACAATATGGCCGCCAGTGTCTGTAAAGCCTTTCAGACGACTGAAAACACAACTAACCTCCTGCCTTCTATCGCAGACGGGCCTCCGTTGTCATGGCAACATGCTATGGCGCAGTACTTATTGGAATTCAGCCGGACGGCAATCGACTGTATCTGCCGTCAGAGGTTTCAGTTTACCTCTTGTTAAAAAAAACAAAACACTGTTCCCTCTTTGGGAACCCTGCTGCAAGCAGAAATGCACAAAGCAATGGAGGTTTGCCTTTGTCTCCAGCTGACTATACTTTGTCTTTTGCTTGCCGAGGTCTGAGAGTCTTTGTGTCTGCAGCACAAAATGTATTTTCAGATATTTCAGCGTTATCTAACGGAGAAGTAGGCTCCAAACATATAGAATTGTTGATCTTTTTGCGCTATTTGTGGATCAGCATCGCCCTCTCCCTCCAGGAAGCTTCTTCAATCCACCACATTCATTTTTTACAGTTTGCATCAGTTGTTGTGGTTTGTTGCAGCTACATGCTGAGCGGAATTTCTTAACTTGTTATCACTGCTTTTTTTTAATTTGCCACACCCCGACTTAGTTTACCTTCAAAGATATAATTTGCTTTTGTATTTTTTTTCTGAAAAATAGAAATCCCCTGAGGTCAAACCACAAACTGAGAAATGACAGAGCAAGATACAGAAAGTATTATAAAATGACAAACAAACTGTCAAGGCAAAAAAACCCTCTTAAGCTCTGCATACTTCCGCACACATACACACACAAGCAGGTTAGATTTTGAGGGTAAGCATGCAAAACGTACCTTAGTGAATCAGAGAAAATGATGCACAACGAACAGGAAACAATACTGTGCAGTATCCCTTTTTCTACGGCCTGGCATACACACAGTGATACAAGAAAAACAGTTTCATAAGAGATAGGCGAAAGTACTTTTTCCCCTATGATGGTCGCTGAACAGTGGTGGTGTCTGAAGCCGAGCTTTTTCTGACGTCTTTCTTCCTCTCCCTCCCTCTCATCAGTGTGCAGATGACTTCAGCTCCAGCATCTATCGCTTCTATCCATGCAGCCTGGGTCCTGGGCTAGAGCTGCCCTACCCTCCTATGTCCTACAGCACTACAACGAATGGAATAACTCACTTTTTTTTTTTTTTTGCAGAATATAGCTAAATTGGAGCAGAGGTCTGTCCCATGTACTAGCTGGGCAACTGACTCTTTCGTTCTGGAGCCACTAAGCAGGAAGCGGCAACTTTTATTAAGCATTGCAGAGAGCTGTAGGGAGAGCGGAGAAATGCGGGGCTCTACATCACACATCAGCTCTGTTCTTCATCCCACAGCCAGAAAACACGCTCAACTGTGAGAGCTCATAGCGAGTGGTCCTGAGCCGAATAACGGATGCCGTATTAAATCTCCCCAGCACCGTAAACTAGACCCAAGTGGAGCCTGATGCGTGCTTTTACAGGACAATGCCTTGCATGAAATATAAATCATCATGAGCCCTCTAATATCCACCTTAAATGCATAACAGCACACCATCTGCTGGTGCACACAGTCTCTGCCTGTGCAGCAGCATATCACACCACTGCCTTTCGCCCATGCCTTGACAGTCACTGTGGTTAGAATAGATAAAGCTGAAGCAAAGAGGAGACGACAGACGCTGCCGCCCTGTTGTGCAAAGCAGCAATCACAGTCCAGATGTTTAGCGATGCTTTTTCTGGCTGAGATAAAGACAAACCGTGCTCTCTGCAGCGACTTGGGGTATACCTATATAGAGGCTGCTGATTGATGCGAAAGCAGCAGATGCGTCAGCACTGCAGACGAGGGGGGAGGGGAGGAAGCCAAACACACGACGCGGCTCGGTAGCCTCTCCACTAGCCTCGAAAGACAGAAGCAACTGCTTAGGCCCTCCCATCCTGACTAGCACTTACATTTAACCAGACAAGCGATGTTACATGGCTGCTGATGTGAAAGAGCAGGTGCAGTATCTGTAACAATATGCTTACTTGTTGCATCTAAATGCAAAGAAGACACATCTCACTTTATGTGTGTGTGTGTTTTTTAAAATATGATAAACTATTGATCAGTTGTTTTTCCATTTTTATTATTTGTATTGTAGCAAATATAAATGCAAAGCTATAAACTATTTTTGATGCTGGTAGAAAAATATGCAAAACTCTTTCTTCCAAAGTAAGTCTCTTCTAGATTTGGAGACCTAGTTAAGAAAGTAGTACGGATCCTTTAAAGACATTTGTTAACTACAACAAATAACCGTAAACTTAGTGTATGTTATTGATTTTTTTTTTTGGAGATAAATAGACATAAGTAAGGGAATTGTTTTGAAGTGAAAGGAAACTGATTTGTCGTTTTTAAAATGTCTAAAATCTGAAATGTGTAGCTTGTGTTTGTATTCACATCAGTCAGTATTTTGTAGAGTTTCCTGTCACTGCTGTTACAGCTTCTGGTCTTTGGGGATATGTCTCAATCAGCTTTGTGAATCTGGAAACTGAAACTTTTGGCTATTTTTTTCTTATTATAATTTCTAAAAGCTGCCCCTCAAATTGAATGAGGAGTATCTGTGAACACAGTCTTTTTAATTCTCGTCATAGATTCTAAATTGTATTTGAGTTTGAAATTTGACATACAATCCTATGAATGTACTTTCTGAACCATTCCGTTGTTGCTCAAACTTTGTTTTAGGGTATTTGTCCTATTAGAAAGTGGACCTTTACAGCCTTTGACAGGTTTTCTTATAGGATAGTTCTGTATTTAGCTCCATCCATCTTCCAACTCTGACCAACTTCACTATTCCTGCATAAACGATATATTGTCACAGCCTGATATGATAACCACCATAACCATCAAGGATTCAAGGATTTTATTGTTATACCAGTACTCATATTTTGTCTGTAGTATGAAATTAAGACTTAGGTCTCAGTTTAAGAAGCCTAATAAATAAATATGAGTAATAGATAAGTGTATAAATATATAATTAGTAAATATATAAAGTATAAATAATAGTATGTAAATATATTTTTTTAAAGTTAAAAAGTGAGTATTAAGAGTGGCTATAGTTCAGCGGCCTAACAGCTGCATGGTAGAAACTGTTTTTGAGCTTGGTGGTCCTGCACTGAATGCTCCTCAGCTTAGGTGAGTGGCTGCAACAGTCTGTGTGCAAGACGGGTGGAGTCCTTCATGATGCAGAGCGCCCTCCCCCTTCATCATGATGGCTAGAGATCCGAGGTGGAGGGACAGTTGCTCCCCACAGTCCTCTGTGCAGCTTTAACCGCTCTCTGCAGAGCCATTTAATTTTTTTCATTAACTAACTTCTCATCGAAGCAAATTCGGGGAACCCCAAGATTCAATCCTGGGACTTATTCAATATCTATATGCTCCCACAAGCTCAGGTTATAACAGGAAATAAGATTAGTTACTGTAACTACGCGGATGATACACAGGTCTACATTATGATGTCACCGGGTGACTCAGAACCCATCCAAGCACTGAACAGATGCTTAGAACAGATAAAATTGTGGCTGTCCAAAACTTTCTCTAGCAGGACAGAAACAAAACCGAAGTTATTATCTTTGGACCTAAAGAGGACGTGCTGCTTGAGTTCTCACTAAAACCATCAAGATAGAGTACATCACCCCAGTATAAATTCCCTACACTGGCTCCCTGTAGCTCAGAGTAAACTTTAAAATACTGTTGTTAGTTTATAAATCACCAAACGACTTAGCACCACAATAAATTAAAGATTTTCTGTTGTTTTATCAACTTTCCAGACCTCTCAGGTCTTCTAGCTCTGGTCTGCTCTGCATCCCCAGAACCAGAACCAAATGAGGAGAAGCAGCATTCAGCTTCTATGTACCACAAATGTGGAATAAACTTCGAGAAAACTGCAAAACAGCTGAAACACTGAGTGCTTTTAAATCTAGACTAAAAACCCACCTGTTTAGAATTGTATTTGAAACATTATAAATAGGACTGGCGACCTGTCCAGGTGTACGTGGTCTCTCGCCCGTTGACAGCTAAAGATAGGCACCTGCACTCCTCGCAACCCCAATGAGATAAACGTGTATGATGATGTATGATGATATCTGGGTAATAATCTAAATGTATTTCTAGATATTGTTTATACCCGACAGTAAAAATTAGAACACGGAAACTAAAATATCTGAACAAAATCTAAATAAACTAAAATATAAAATGGTGTCAATGATTCTAAGGCTGAGAGATCTAAAGAAATCTTCTGGAAAAAAAATAAATGTAACATTTACTGAATTGCTCTATATTCAAAAACACAAAATGCTCTTTGACATTTGTGTTTTCTGTTTTGTTTGTTAAGGCAAATGTCATTTTTCCCAAAGTTGCTTTGTGAGAACAAAAAGATAAGAACTTCTCACAGGTCAGAATAAGATAACTCTGTTCACTACAGGTCACTCTAGCCTGTGTGCTGCTCCCACTAAGGGGTGCCAACAGGTAAATCATTGATAAAAGCAGCACATGTATGAAAACCCATAGGAATAACACATTTGTAACATAGATGTGATTTACTTTCCCTTCGCAGTCATGTTCTACTTTGTGTTGGCCTACCATTTTAAATATTTTCCTATCTATGCCATTTTGTGATATCAGACTTATGTAGTGCTTCATTAAGATACTCAAAGACACTTTAAAATGAAATCAGTCATTCCTATTCCCATCTGACAGAGGCAAGGCTGCTACTACGTGACATTGGCCCTTCTGTCTACCACCAGCTGGCAAGATGGGTGAAGGGTCTTGCCCAAGAACACAATCACATATAAGGGTAGGACAGGGACTTGAACCAGTGACCCACTGATTACAAGACGAATTCTGACCCATGTCACCACCATTGCCACCAGTTTCCTCCATAGGTTAAGTAAATTACATCAAACTGCAAAAAATTTTACCTGTGGACTATTTCAGCCATTGTGCCATGATACTTTTCTTTTAGCGAACATTTCTGTTTGCTGTTGACAGCTTTAGGAAGAATCACTCTGTTCACATTCAATATATACATCTAAACTTGAAACAAAATGGCAGCTGGGTAAGAAAAAAAATCAGTTCATCCTTTAAATCCTTATATACTCTATATGGATTGAGTTTTGTATTATATAAGAGGAATCTCACCATCTAGCCCTAACATCACAGCCAGGAAGTGTTTAAAACAACAGGAAAAATATACAGGCCTTTATGCTTCTGTGGCTCAGTGATCCCAGCTGTGGCCTGTGGGAACACTCATCGGCTGGAAGACAAACACCGCCGCACCAAGCTGAGTAGGCCTTACATAAAGCAATCCTGGTTAAAAAAGAGGTTTATGCACGGGAGAGTTCATCTTGCTGTTGTAATAAGCACCCATACCTGTAGTCGCCTATTAAAAAACGTTTCTGTGTGGAAGGTCTTGCGTTGGGCCCGTCTCTGGCGCAGTGGAAGTCTCTCTGCTGTTTGTTTAGGCGCAGGAGGGTAGAGCGACTACCCGGCCTCCGTTGTTGCCTTGGCCCATCTTAGGCCTTTCCCATCTTCTGTCATAGCTGCTGGCGTTGTGGACTTTGCTTCTGGCAGAGATTTTCCTGCTCCTGCTGTGCAAAGTTGCCTTGTGAAGACAGCTGCCAGTGCTGCGTCACTCCGGCTGCATCACTGACCTACAAAGAGTTTCTGAAAAGGAGGGGTGGTGAGGCGAATGTGTGGAGCAGAAAAAAAAAAGGAAACAGGATAAGCAGAAAACAACAAGCCTAGCTCCAACAAACAAATGGATGGGGCTTCCGTTCTCCCTTAGTATGAAGCCCGGTTGCTGCTCTGGTATTCAGGAAGTGAGTCTGGGAGACAGATCCTTTATTGTTATGTAATGAACTTTTTTTTTCTCTCAGCTGAGAAGTCTGTGCGAGAGGCTAATAATAGGTCATAATACCTCAGTGAGGCCTGAGTGTAGCCATGTCAAATCATAGAAAGAGAGCTAGTGTTTAATGTATCATTTAAAAAAAAATTAATTGTCTGTTTCCTTGTTAATAAGAGATCATTTCTGTCTTATTGCCTTTCTTTTAAAACAAAAAATAACAACAAGTCAAATTACAACTTTTTAAATATTCTGTGACACAATACGGCTATTTTAAAACTGGAAAAAGTTCATACCTTCATCTAATGTTACAGTAGCTTTCTTGGGACAGAAGCAGATGCTCGTGAGATTTGCCCAAAATTTCAAGGCAGGATCACTTAGGCCTGGAAATGGTAACCAGAACTATAGCACTTGTTTTGCACACGCCACCCTAGGGTTTGTTTTTCTTGATTCTCCTCCTCCTCCCTACATCATCATCCTGCTTTCACTGCTGTGCTGCTCCCTCTGCTGGCTCATTTAAAGAACACACGACAGTGGTAACACTGAAGTTGAATGAGGGAGGCAAAGACACCATCTAATTGTGAGGACCACCACCAGAGAGCACTACAATAATTTCCTCAAATGTAAACAGAAAGTATGTAACCCTATGTTGTCCTCTGATCTGATGTCAGCAGGATTCAAGCACTTAAGATCTTTTGATTATATTTTGCCACCTTGTGTTTTGATCTAATTTAATATATATATGTTATATTAATTTTTTATGTAGCATAATTTGAGTTGCCTGTAATTTTGCATAACGTTAAAACATTTTTTCAAAGATGCAACTGTTGGCAAAATGAAAGTACTAACTTGTTTTAAGAATGCTTTTGCACTTTTTTTTTTACTTTGTTCACTAAAAAACGACAAGAAAAAACAGTTGTGTTGCTGTTAAGTTTTACTGCTCTTTGGTGCCGTTGCTGTTGGTGTCATTGCTGTTGAAGTTGATATTGTTGTTGATGTCATTATTGATGGTGCCATCACTGTGAAAGAAGGTAAAAAAGGTCATCTTCCATCCCATGGCTTTTCCTAAGTCCTCCATGTCAGGGTGGTAATTAGGACAGTCGTTCTTCACAAGCATTTCCCAAAACTTTTCAGAGTTGCAGAGCTATGGTCCATTTAGACCCCACGAGAGGAAGACGAGGATAGTTAAAAATTTTAGAAGGTGTGACAGTTAATGTACAGTCATGCAAATAATTAAAAATAAAGCAAATCCAGCAACCTCATTATTGTAAATTTGATGTTCTGTAAGGGTCTTACCATTCTGAATCTTTTGGAAACCTGTGCCAACACAAATCTATCTTTCAGCTGGAGGAAGGAGATGATTCTGAGTAGTAAGTCATCCTGTATGCGATCAAGATAGTCGTAGTTTCCCCGACACAGTGACAACGAATAGTCCAGGATCTTCTCACCAAAAACATTGCTAACATCATCTATGGAGGACATGTATCGTGGCAATGGTAATTTCTTGTAAACTCACATAAATAGTGTTATTGACAACTTAGCAAACAACTATGCTAAATTATACCACACTTTGTTAATGACTGTCTTTTGTCAATGGTACAGCTTTGCTTGGTAAATCTTCAGAACATGTGAAACATCCCACTGTTTGAAAGGTATAAATACATGTTTTTGGACAAACAATTAACCCAGCTTCTTTGCGTACAACACTGATCAGCTGAAAGAAACTGTATTTCTTAAATTACAGATTTGATCTAAGACCAGGACTTTAAGAAATCGTGCACACCTTTTATAGGTAGTGCTTATATTTCCCAATGATGTCTCTTTTTACTACCAGGAGCCAAGACTACTTATCAACCTTGGCTCCTCCAGGACATCAGAACTCAGAAATGTTGTCATTTGAACTGATGTTTGTTAGCTTTAGTGAGAAAATGGATCACTGCATATCAAAATGTAAGTCCCTCCTGAGAACACAAAAAGTTATACTTCAACACAACCACCTGGTCCCCCATGACCACCTCCACTGCCCATAACTGAAGTGCCTATTACACTCAAAGACACTTTATAATGAAATCAATCATCCTCAATCACACATATTCAAATGCTGATATTGGCAAGCTACTTGACTGTAGCCACAAAGGTCTGACAAAAGCGAGGGCACCATCTACCCTTCTAACTACCACCAGCAGGCAAGGTGGGTGAAGTACAAGTGTCTTGCCCAAGGAAACAATGACAGAGATGGACAGAGCATCCAACAACCCACTGATTACAGGACAAATTCCAATAAGTGGCCAATAAGTGAAGGTTGCACAATGGTGCAATTGGTAGAGCTGTTGCCTTGCAGCAAGAAGGTTCTGGGTTCGATTCCCAGCCCAGGGTCTTTCTGCACAGAGTTAGCATCTTCTCCGTGTGCATGCATGGGTTCTCTAGGTGTGTGTGCATGGTTGTTCGTTTTGTGTGTCTCTGTGTTGCCCTGTGACAGACTGGTGACCTGTCCAGGGTGTACCCCGCCTCTCACCCGGAATGTGGCTGAAGAAAGGCACCAGCACCCCTCCCGACTCCACTAAGGGACAAGGGTGTAATGAAAATGGATGGATGGATGGGCCAATAAGTGGGCCACTCTTGCCCCACTTATTGGCGATGATACTATTGTGCATTGTAACATTGTACAATTATAATTATAATAATCATGTGATTTTCTTTTTCATTCAGTGAATAAATTTACACAAACCAAAGTTTGTTGTTTTCCTGATTATTGCCAGGGGTGTCAATACACATAGGAACGGCACAGTATATGCTTGAAAACTGTGGTATGCTAAGTATTTTTAATCAACTTAAGAAAAAAAAACTATGAGATCAACGTTGTTTGTACTGCTTCAAATTTCATAGAGGCTTTAACCTGAGTCTTTGCTGCAGTTGAGTTTTACACGGTGACACAAAATAAAACCTTCAAAATGGGGTACCAAATTTTTAAAATGCGGTTAGCAAGTTAATATTAATTTTCCATAATAATGTTAATAGTTTGGTTTCTCCGAAATAAACTACTAAGAAATTGAAGGTGGATCCATTCTTCTAGAATACTTTTTTTCTACTGATCTGTGGCTTCATTCCTAACAGGAATGGCAATTTTCCCTGTAAGGAAAGATATAATCCTACTGGATGTTTATTTTAAGGGACAATAATTATACCAGACAGAGTTCTGCATAGCAAATGTGATTCAGTCAAGCTTAAACATTAACCATAAAAAGAGAATAAGGGCATAAATACATCTTACACTGAAGTTGTTTGTCCAGTAGAAAATTAGGAAAAGTTGACTTCTGCTGTTTTGGAGGACGAAATTTATTTTCACGTCGCAAAGAGATGGTCCATATATTCAATATTACCTTAAATTAAACAAATAAACAGACAATGGGGAAATCAAAGTACGAAAATCGTTACCTCAGTAACATCTGAATTCTAGATTTGTAAAAACGTGTGAGAACTCACTCAAGTATGTGGATTTATGTTCAAGACATACCCTACCTCATTTCTGGTAATCACAAAGTTGTAAAAATCTTTAGAGGGCGCTGGGCCCTGGCCAGAAATTTCAAACAGCTTCTCCCCAAGCAACGACGCCATTTTGGACGCAGCACTGTAACCATGACAACAGCAACAAAAAAAAAAACAACTCTGTCTGAATTATTTCAATAGAATGCATTCATTGTCACAATTACACTGAAAGATTCAAAGCCAAAATTTCAGGGCGCACATTTAAAATATAACAATAAATATAACAGTATATATATATAAATCAACGGCAGAGGAACAAGATTAGTGGACGTATGTTTGAGCAACAGAAAAATAATTATGATGACTTAAATTATTAACAGAGTTATATTTTTACACATTCAGAGAGAGAACGAGAGAGAGGGACAGAGAGAGACGAAAGTGGAAGGAGGTGAGGGGGGTTCACGACCCAGCGGATTTATACTTAATATTTGTGACAAGCTAGTATCACCAGTGTTTAACTGATCACAGCTGAACATTTACAGATAAAACTCCATCTTTATCAGCAGCGCTGTATTGTTACTTTAGACATATATCGGTGTTTGTAAGCGAAGCGTCTCTGCCGAGCCGCAGTAAGCTGATGTCGAAAATCACGGGTATCTAGTTCCACAGCGGATGAATAACGCGGATGTATATTGCAGTTGTAGGCCGCTCAGCTGATACGAAGCTAGCAGGGGTAGAGAGAGAAAAGAGGAGCAGTGCACAGTCTGTTACAACTACAACACTGGAACAAATAGGTAACAACAATATGTGAAATATTTACATTTTCAGTGACATCTCAGTCATCAGTCTTTAGAAATGATTTATTATCGATTTGTATAAATAGAATTTTGATTCTGTGTCGTAGAGTCATCCCGAACTCCCTTCCTGCTTTCCTGTTTTTTTGTGTCTAAAATGTATCAGTGGCCATTTCTTTTTGCAACCTAGCGAGGTCGTGCTACCTTTTATTTGTGTGACTAGTTAATTGAGTTGGAGTTTATTGTATTTAATCAGGAACTCACGTGTTTGTGAGGTGTATTTAAGCTCTTATTTGTGAACCCCATTCTGTCGAGCTGGCAAAGCGCTAGCCAGTGACAACAAGGAAAGCTCTTATTGATTAGCATGCCAAGGTTAGCTACAACGCTCTTGGATGATTTAACGTCGCTTAACGTAACCTACGTGACTGCCCTGCGGTGGCTAATTCTGTTTTGATAAGGTTAGTATTTCATAAACCGGAGAACTATAATTTTTAATAGCAACCAACTACTTGTGAATGTATTTTTTTTTTCTATTTTGTTAGGTTACTACTGAACGGCCATTAAAAAAAGCTATGTTGCATGGCTAAGCTCATATTAGCTTGCTAATAATTAACTAGCTTCGACGCTTGTCAGTTTAGCCACGGTATTAAGATTTTAGCTTTATTTGGTTCTGTTTGCCCAACTGTAACAACAAACTACGCGTTTTGTTTACACTTTGTTAGACAACTTATTTTCTCTAGGCTAGCATTAGCTAAAGCCCCAGACATTGGTGCAGTGAAAGGGAGCCCTGGGCCTTTTATAGGCTAAGAAAACATCGGTTCAGTTCTCATATTTGTAAAGGCTGGCTAGCTTGTACGCAACAACTAGGTTGACACCGAGGCTAAGAATTAGTCATTGTATTTGTTGTATGACAGTCGTGTATTTTGAATTTGATTCCCCTACCAATCATCATAAAATGTGGACCAACGCATTTTGGGCCATCACGTCTCTTTTCGTTTTCTTAAAACTTGTCAGCCATACTTGTGTGTCATAATAGCCCGAATACCAACCTAGCTAGCCCCACAGCTTTATTACATCAAACCGCTGTCGGTCCATCCGATGCTGCCATTTTCGGTGCCTAGCTCATCTCAAGTAGTAACATTTTTATTTTGGGAGCCTGTCTTTGTAGTTTATTTAAGACCATATCCTTTTTCGTTTACGAAACAACTTACAAACGAGATAGTAGTTTAAACCTACCTATTGGTTAAGTGTCTAAAGAGGTTGACACACCGGTACTCAAACTACGCAGTTCAATGCAACCAGTGCTAAATTAGCCAGCGTAACTTTTAACTATTTAAGCTTTCAAATGTGTTATTTTCTCGTTGAGATACCATTCGTATTGTGGTTTTCGCGTTTAGGGCGATAACTTTTGACCGCAGAACATACAGTGTGAACTCGCTGCTGTCAAAACGTATGAGATTGGAAGGGAATGACTGGCTCAACATGCTAACGTTGCTCGGTGATGCTAAACAACTACGTCAGAAATACAGGCCTCTGGAAATCATAGGTACTAAACAGGACGCGGTTGGTGTCTTGGTTATGTTGTGAAAGCGAACCAAACGAGATGGCGATTAAAAATGTCAGCCACTTGCTGTGTAAATCTAATCACATTACTGGCGAGTGGCGTGCCAGTTGTCAGAGTGCTCGAATAACAAAGACAAGGATGTACTGTCAGTGTAGGCCTAACGTGGCCCTATGGGCTCCGGGAATGTGGCGTATTTTGTCATCAGAATTCAATATATCATGGATTAATCGTCAGTTACTTTGCTATTTCTCGGTGGTAATCTTTTTGTAGGCCAAAATTACCAAGGTGGTAAGTTAGCATTATTTTGCAAATATCAAATCCACCTGGATATGGTCATGTTAAGCCTCATCAATTGTCTCATGTGAATTAAGGTTATATGCAAATTGTTCCTGCTGCAATATGGAATTCTTTATCATTATTATTATTAAAACTGGTGATTTTCTACAGCAAGCTATCCTTGTTATTTCTAATATTCAAGACAGAGAAATATTATCTATTATGGAATGTTTATGCCATTTGATTTCTGTTTAAAACTTAATTTATTAAAAAATATCTATGATCTATATATGTGTATTTTGACATGCATGCGACCTGGATTACTGAAGCTCAGAAAAATACCCAGCTGTTATAATAATGGTGGGTCATATTTTGTCACAAGAATACCTCAAAGCCATTTTTCCCAGAGGTAGAGATGTAAAGAAAATCTGGTTTGTTACATGGTGTCAACAATATGTTGATAGAAACTGTGAACACACGCAGGCTGTAACAAGAGTGTAAACATGAGGGATTCAGTGAGTTAATGCAAGGTTGTAAAATGAATGCTTAGCTATTAAAAACATGTCTTACTTGCATTTCTATTCAAAGAGATTAATTGGATTGAATTAACTTTTGGATCAAAGGAATATAGATTACATATAATTAATGAAGTCAGTTGTAGACTTGGATCAAAAATTTTGACATTACCTGTGGTTTTGAGATTGCATACATGCAGTTTGTTTATTAGCCAATACAGGTTTCAGGACCACTAATTAGATTAGTGTTTCTTTAGTTTTTTTTTTTTTTTATGGAGTTTCTAAATGTTGATCAAGGTGCCTTTTGTGAAATAGGACATCTGAAATCACCACAAAGAGGGAGCTGTAGCTTAATGCTATAAATATGTTTATTTTTCATTGTGATTTTTGAAATGCTCATGTCTGCTCGCTTTCTTTTATTTTAGTGAATGGTAGTGTCTAGAAAGGGTATGTCCCTTCAGGAGAGAGGTGCCAATGTCCAACCGGCCTAATTCCAATCCAGGGGGGTCACTGCGCCGTTCACAGAGGAACACTGCTGCGGCCCAGCCACAAGACCACACAGCAGCTGGAAGGTGAGTCTGTCTGCATGTTTGCTTTATACTTTCTCAATCAATAAAATCCCCGTCTGCTTTTCTTGATTAAACCAAGCAGCAAGACTGATGTTTATTTGAGAAGAGTTTTTACTTTTGTAAACACTGTAGGAAACTTTACTGATTGGTGAATGGCTATGTATGTGCCTTTACAAAAAGAGACATATGTTGCTTTTTTTTTCGTAGTCAGATGTGGTTAACTCTTATTTTCGATTCTTTTTTTCTTATTACTGGTTATTCCAGAGGTGCTGGTGACGAAAAGAATTGGCATTTTTGTCATAAGACAATTTAGGGATTCATAAATTCTTTTTATGTGGCCTTTTTCCAGAAACCCACACTGTTCCTTGCTCTTTTAATGTCCAACCTTACAGGTTGCAGTCAGAGCAGGTAAAACATAAACCAAATTCCCCACCTGAAAGTAGAAGACCTAATTCTAAGGCTCCCAAAGCCACTGCCAGCTCAGCCACTGGCCAGTCCAGAGGGCACAGCTCAAGAAGGTACCCCTATTTCCTACTTGGTGCTCAGTGTATATGTGTCTATCTAAGGTCGAACTGCATCCTTCTTTGCCATTTGTGTTTTACATATTTGTACTTTTAGATTGGAATAATCTCTTTAATTTCTTTTTCTGATTTAAAGAATTCTGCCAGATAATTTAATTTTATTTTTTGCTACCTTACAGAAGCGGTCTTAACCTATCAGTGGCTTCACTAGTGCTGCAAGACGACTCACAGGCTGCGGGAACATCTGAACAGGAACGACCAGGCCACCAGTCAAAGAGTGAGGGCACCAGAGGGCTTAAACGAAGCGACGCTCCTGACCAAATTAGCGTCCTTGGGCCCACCCCTTCCAAGAAGCCCAAATCAGTCCCACCACCCAAAAGTAATACCTCAGAGACCAAGAAAGGCCCAGCTAAATCCAAGAAGAGACAGGCTTCTTCAGAGGCACCTGCATCGACAGGTCGAAATCAGAGCAAGAAGAGTGCGGCCGCTTCGGCCTCTCCAGTCCAGAAACGGAAAAAATCAGACTCTTTCCCAGGTCTAAGTAGCACCGCTGGGTCTCTACCCAATTGTACCGAAGGCAGAACTGCAAAACCAACCAAGCTGGCGTCTAAATCGGCCGCCTCAGCCAAAGCTGGGTGTAGCAACGTGACAGACTCATCCTCCTCTGCCTCCTCCTCTTCTTCTTCCTCTACCACAGGCACCAATAGTGCTGCTACGCAGGGCGCCCGTTTAAAACAGGGAAAAGATCAGACAAAAGCTCGTCGTTCCAGATCAGCATCTAGTCCCTCTCCGCGTCGCAGTACACGAGACAAGGAGCAGGCCAAAACTGCCAGTTCTTCAAAGTTTGACTGGGCAACACGCTTCAACCCCAAAGTAAACCTGCCAAAACCCAAACTTTCCTTACCTGGAACTTCCAAAACTGAGACCTCCAAACCTGGGCCATCTGGACTACAAGCTAAACTAGCAAGTAAGTTGTGTGAAAATGAACTTGTGTTTGTGTATAGCAAGAGGTAGATGTATAATACTTATTGATTGGCTGGTAGAGGATTAGTTCATTATTATGGACCTGGATAGTAGATTAATGTGACATGATTTCTGTGCAAACTACCATCACAGTCTCAGTTACAACGTCCACCAAAACCACTAGAATCATGTGTTTATAATGGCTCCTAGGATTAAATGTGCTGAAGCTCATCTACACCACAAGGCAAAAACAGAAATGGACCAAACTGTAAATTCAGATAAAGTATTTTTAGTGTGAACCATCTCTGATTTTACAAACATCCTACTCTCTGTTATTCCAGTTGCTTTGCTATTTTTATGTTTAAAAAAACAAACAAAAAAAAAAAAAACGGATGGCAACTAATCATCTTGCTCACATACAAGAAAAAAAAATGCCTTGAGTAGTATGTTGTATTTACACGTAGTAAATGCTTGCTTCGTGCTTCACTGGCTTGGATTATTAAGCAGGTTGTACAAGACATGTTTAGATGATCTCATTTGGCAGACTGTGATAATGGACTTCAGTCCAGGTTTTCTTACTCTGGATGTGTTTGTTTAAAACCGTAGCTGCCATCAACTACAAGTCAATAACATTTAGGTAGTAGAAAACAAAACTATCAAAGGACCAGCTATTAAAAAAAGACGTTATTAGTTTTGCCCCTTTATTGTTAAAGCACCATTTGTTCTGAAGTTTAACAGAATTATTCTGCTGCAGACTATTGAAATATAACATACATTTCTTGACTGCTAGGCTACTTGTTAATGGAAAAATAGAAAACTATTTTATAGCCATAAACCTGAGTGGAAACTGTATTTCTCCATGGAAAAACCCCAAATGTTTTTACAGTGGAGAAGAAAAATATAATTAGCAGCAGCAAAAGCCTGGTTTCACAACATTTAGAGTTTTGACTCATTTGGGAACTGAAGCTTTTTAACTACTACTTCCGTATTTACTGTCCAGCACAATATTTCTCAAACCACTGGCGGATTTAAGGTTAAATTTGTATTTTGTTGAAACAAAAAACTTTTTTCCAGATATTGAAAAGGCAGGAATTGCTTACAGTAACATAAAATGAATGTCATTTCTAATTAAAACAAATGGTCTTATTGCAAATGGCATGTCAGTTCATACTGATTTTAATAATGAATAGAAGCATCTTTATTAACATTATGGCAGTCAAAAAATTCATGACCGGCTTTTCTGTCCCCTTCGATACTCTGATAATTTGATTGGTGTTTCAAGGAAGGCCTCTGTGGCATCACCTTAATATTTAGCTCCCCCCATATATTCTTAGATTCAGGTTAAGGCTGGACACCTTCAAAATGTTTATCTTACAGTCAGAAGAAACATAACCAATAAAATAAACAACCCACTGAAACTGTGCAGTAATGGATCTTTATTTTACTAACAACCTGTCAGTACAGACTTTATGCTCACATTCCTGGTGACAGAGCTGTGTTGGAGAGCCTGTGTTTCCACTGCTGGAACCAGGGCCAAATCAGACAATAGAAATAGAAATGTACTTAAAGAAGGACCCTGTGGACAGGCAGGACATTTGGGATTATCCCTAACCTAAAGGTGGAGCTTCATGGTGGGAGGTTGCCAACCATATTACTAACCATATTCAGCATGTTGGGTTGTCTTGGCCTGATATCACAGTGTCTGGGGTCTTTTTTTGAGGACAAACAATATTGCAGCCTGTTTGTTATGACTTGTAGCCAATCAGAAAGCAAGGTGATGGAAACACAGAAAGGAATCCAAAAGACAAAACAATGGCCACTCAGAGTTAAGACATTTTATTGCCTTGGGCATTTATTTAAAGGTATCCGAGTTAGGTGATTTAAATACAAAGCATGCCATATATTTTATTTTTTTTTTCTAAACAATTTTCCAAGTCCATGT